>SSNR01000016.1:1909654-1924944 GCA_006937965.1 Callopanchax toddi
GGGGGGGGGGGGGGGGGGGGGGGACACCATGATTACTTCAGCTGGTCACCGGGGAGGCTGGGGAACCACGGCTGTATCTTTGTCGTTGCCTCTCACTTGAACTCTCTTCCATCTCCGTTTGCTCCCGACTCTCCTTACCTGCCTCTCTTCTCCTTTCCATCCTTTGTCTCTTGCTGTGTTTAGTCATGCCTCATCATTCGACAGCTTCCCTCTTTCTTCTGTCTGAGTCACTCATCAATATCTTTGTGTACACTTAACCTTTCCATCATTTTTTCCTGTGCCCGTCACCCCTCTGTGCTGATCACACACGGGATGTTCTGTGATGACACATGTGGTTTATTCAATGGAAAGTACTGTGCACTCTGCTTGGATGCTAGAAAAACGGGGGATGATGCAGAAGCAGAGGAAGAATTTGTCTTTGTGTGTGTGATGATAACACAGCCTGAAACTTTCAAAAATGGTATTTGAGTCATATTCAATCTGAAGCTTTCAGGGAAGAAAGGGACTCAAACCTGGGTTAATGCAATAAATCCTGCATCTATTCTTCCTCACAGAGAGGAACTTGATCTCATTTTAGTTTGGAAAAGAAAGCAGAGAGCTGCCTTAACAGAAAGTATTATGCATTCAATGATTAAAAACAAACAAAATAAAAAAAATACAACATGGCAGTGCATATAAGTTTGTAGACGTTACTTTTAGGCAATTGAATGAGATGGAAAAGCAACGTCTGTCATCTGTGTCCATCTTTTCTCTGTTTTTTCTGCTCATTCTGCATCAAATGATGTTGTTTTTATTATCAAATAAGAAATGGCATCATGGCATTTTAAATAAAGAAGAGCTGTTTCTCATTTTCAAAACCATAATTAGTGCATTTCAATTTAAATTGTATTTGTAGTACTGTATATGTTTTCTACTGATACACATTTGTTTGTTAAGAACTACTGTACATGCACCCAACACAGTAACAGCTTCTGTGTTTAAAATAAACAGTAGTTAAAGTTTCCATCAAATAAAGGATCGTTTGTTTATTTATTTTTGGTTTTTATGCGGTCATTTAAAAAACAACAATTATTAATATTATTAGTAATTATTAAATTTCTCCTGTATCTTCAGCCCAAAACTGTTTTTCTGTAAATCCACTCATCACCCACTCACTGACTGACTTGACACTATGATTGCTGTGGTTTGCTGGACTAGTGATAGTGGAACTATGATAGTGGAACTGTGATAGTGGTACTCTGATAGTGGTACTATGATAGTGGTACTCTGATAGAACTATGATAGTGGTACTATGATAGTGGTACTATGATAGTGGTACTCTGATAGTGGTACTCTGATAGTGGTACTCTGATAGAACTATGATAGTGGTACTATGATAGTGGTACTATGATAGAACTATGATAGTGGTACTCTGATAGTGGTACTATGATAGTGGTACTCTGATAGAACTGTGATAGTGGTACTCTGATAGTGGTACTATGATAGTGGTACTCTGATAGAACTATGATAGTGGTACTATGATAGTGGTACTATGATAGTGGTACTCTGATAGTGGTACTCTGATAGTGGTACTCTGATAGTGGTACATGATAGTGGTACTCTGATAGAACTATGATAGTGGTACTATGATAGTGGTACTCTGATAGTGGTACTATGATAGTGGTACTCTGATAGAACTATGATAGTGGTACTCTGATAGTGGTACTATGATAGTAGTACTCTGATAGAACTATGATAGTGGTACATGATAGTGGTACTCTGATAGAACTATGATAGTGGTACTATGATAGTGGTACTCTGATAGTGGTACTATGATAGTGGTACTCTGATAGAACTATGATAGTGGTACTCTGATAGTGGTACTATGATAGTAGTACTCTGATAGAACTATGATAGTGGTACATGATAGTGGTACTCTGATAGAACTATGATAGTGGTACTATGATAGTGGTACTCTGATAGTGGTACTATGATAGTGGTACTCTGATAGAACTATGATAGTGGTACTCTGATAGTGGTACTATGATAGTAGTACTCTGATAGAACTATGATAGTGGTACATGATAGTGGTACTCTGATAGAACTATGATAGTGGTACTATGATAGTGGTACTCTGATAGTGGTACTATGATAGTGGTACTCTGATAGAACTATGATAGTGGTACTATGATAGTGGTACTCTGATAGAACTATGATAGTGGTACTCTGATAGTGGTACTATGATAGTAGTACTCTGATAGAACTATGATAGTGGTACTATGATAGTGGTACTCTGATAGAACTATGATAGTGGTACTCTGATAGTGGTACTATGATAGTAGTACTCTGATAGAACTATGATAGTGGTACTATGATAGCGGTACTATGATAGTGGTACTCTGATAGAACTATGATAGTGGTACTCTGATAGTGGTACTATGATAGTAGTACTCTGATAGAACTATGATAGTGGTACTATGATAGTGGTACTATGATAGTGGTACTATGATAGTGGTACTATGATAGTGGTACTATGATAGTGGTACTATGATAGTGGTACTCTGATAGTAGTACTATGATAGTGATACTATGATAGTGGTACTATGATAGTGGTACTCTGATAGTGGTACTATGATAGTGGTACTATGATAGTGGTACTATGATAGTGGTACTCTGATAGTGATACTATGATAGTGGTACTCTGATAGTGGTACTATGATAGTGGTACTCTGATAGAACTATGATAGTGGTACTATGATAGTGGTACTCTGATAGTGGTACTCTGATAGTGGTACTATGATAGTGGTACTATGATAGTGATACTATGATAGTGGTACTCTGATAGTGATACTATGATAGTGATACTATGATAGTGATACTATGATAGTGGTACTCTGATAGTGATACTATGATAGTGGTACTCTGATAGTGATACTATGATAGTGATACTATGATAGTGGTACTATGATAGTGGTACTCTGATAGTGATACTATGATAGTGGTACTCTGATAGTGATACTATGATAGTGATACTATGATAGTGATACTATGATAGTGGTACTCTGATAGTGGAACTATGATAGTGATACTATGATAGTGATACTATGATAGTGATACTCTGATAGTGGTACTATGATAGTGGTACTATGATAGTGGTACTTTACTCTCATGGATTTGTTGGTTGAAGAAGCAGAAAATAACCTGCTGGACTACTCGACTCAACGACTCACCATCTGATGCTGGTTTGAAGTCTTTGATTGATGTTCAGTCACTAAACAGAAACACTGAAGTCTAATCAGTTATTTACTCATTACATGAATGAATGATAGAAAAGGGACAGCTTTAAAAATGGCTCATATTTCAAAATTCTTTGATAGTCATTTGTGCATTTAGAAAATTTAACAAAACAATTTTGTGATTCTTGTTTCCTGTGTCAGTAATATTTACTAAATAAATGACAATGAATGTTATAAAATAACAGTTAATACTGCCTCTTTTGCTGATGGTATCCTTATTTGTTTCAATAGGACACTGTAAGTATAGATTTTATCTTGTAGATAAAGTTGGCAATAAAGAGGTCAGCAGTCCACTTGACACCAACAGGATCAGCTGCAGGAATTTTTGGAAAATTGTGCCATAGATGGCAGGCCGCTGCCTGTCAGGAACTGGATGTGGATGATGGTAAAAAGACCCACATGCAAAGAAATGAGGTGGCAGACAGACAAAATGTCAAAGCAAAGGTCTTTATTAACAAAACTAGACAGAACTAGGACTGGAACACAGCTCAAGGACCAGACAGGCAAGGAAATGATGAGAAAACCAGACATGGCTTTACACTGAAGGAAGATCACAGCTGACGAGGGGCAGGTGTGATGATGAGTAAATTAGAACCAGGTGTGACAGAGCAGAAGAAAATCCATCAGATTAAAATGACACTTTAAAGCAGAATGAATAGATTTGAGTTAAACTTGTTTTGCCGTCCAACCAGCGACGTTGGGTTTCAAGGTTTGGGAACCACTGGCTTAAATATGCTACAGGAAGTTTAGCGTGGATGAATGTGAAACCAAATCCAGTAAAAGATCTGGGAGACAACTTTAAGGTCATCAATCACTGGAGTGAATGTGTGAGAAGAACAAGTATTTGAATCAGCTGCTGTTTACCAATGTGACTGTTAAATCCTGATTCTACAAGCTGGATTGCCTTTGAACAAAACACCAAACCCCTCATTACCCCTGAGATATCATCGGTGTTCAAATAAAGCCTTGTTGTGTAGGAAGTAAAGTGTTTTTTAAGAATCTGCAACATTTTATCTTTGTTTGAGAAAACATTACAAATCCGTACTATAATGATAAACATGTTCTTTTTGTTGTTGTAAAACTGACAGAAAAGATGTGTAAAGCAGACAAACAGAGGATGAAACGACTTGTTTTCCACTTGTTCTGTCAGTTTTGCTGCTACAGGGTTTTAGATGTGGCTCTGACAGACCGACACTTGTTTCCTCTCTGCACAGCTCAGCTCACAGCACTGGAAACACCAAGCTTGTTAGAACGCTCTGGAAGCACAAAAGACTGAAAACAAATTCAACTAGCTTTGTTAGGAAAAAACAAAAAAAAAAACAACAAAAGTCAAAAGTCGTAGTCCTGGAGTGGCAGAGCGGTCCAGCAGCTTGTGTTTTAGCCTGCAGTGGAAACTTGTCATGTGTGTTTTTCCTCCAGATTCCCAGTGAAGTGAGTGTTGTCTAATTATGACATAGTGCAGTTAGTGTTTGTGGCTCTCCCTAATGATAAGTGACTGGACACAGGGGGAAGGCCTTGTCGTACATGCTGCATGCTTTATTCATGTCGGATGAACAAGGAAACTGCATTGGAGCAGACGTGTTCTGGTTTGATCTGGTAGAAGAGAAACTCCTCTTTGGAGAGAGGAGGACTGAAGGTCTGCTCTTCTCCTCAGCCTTTAATAATTCAACAATTACCACAGTAGTCACAACTATGGAGACACTTTCTTTGATTTACAAAATCTATTCATGGAACTTTACATTTAAAACAACAAAAGTTGGCCAAATAATTTTACAGTTACGTCAAACTACAATAGATCAAAATAAGGTACATATAACATGGCTGCCCTGATAAATGGTTAAATACTTTGTAAACTAGTTAGTAGTAGTTTCAGTAAATCATATTAATAAATAAAAATCACAGCATGTTATCTTGCCCAAACCTGAGCTTGGAAAAATATATTTTAAATATGTCGTCATTGTGTTAATAAATAATTGGTGAATTGATTGAACACTTATCAAGGAGTTATTAAACTTATATAATATAAGAGAAGTCTATTGATAAAATTATACTTAGTACAAAAATACAACACAATAAAGAACAATTGAATAGACAACAAACAAGAATAAATCAGGTTTATTTTTATGGGGTTTAAGCCTCAGACTTAACGTCATGTCATCGTAGAGTTTTTCTATCTGATGTCCTGCTGAGGGTGCTGCTACTGTCATGTAGCCTTTTAATTGGTTGTCAAAATCCTTTAGTGTCAAAACAACATCTATGTGAAAGTCAGGAAAGAGGTTTTCCCCAAAACAAAGTATACTGGTTTTTTTTTTAAATCAGGCAGATACCTTTTATCTCCAAAAGCTGAATGATTCAGAAAGTGAAACAAAAACCAACTAAACTTTGATTTTGTTGACAACAAACCACCTGTGTTTATTGTTAACATCAGTGGTAACTGGACTCATTCAGCGTTTATTTAAAGTACAGATCATATTTCTCTGTAGTCTAACGCTCACACAGCCAACTGGCTTTTCTCTGGGATTGGTATTCTGCTCAAAAGCACTTTTAGAAATTAGACAAGCCACAGATCAAACCACTGACTCTCCCATTAGTAGGTGACCCAGTTTATTTCCTGAGCCTTGCTGACTGTCACTTTCTTCGCGACGTGTGAGACATGTTTTGTCTCTGACACCTCTAAGATGGTAAATGTCAGGTCTGCTGCTAGGAACACAAGTAGAATGTTCTGACCTGAAGATATACACACGATAATGTGGTCCTTAAAGATGCAAAGCATGAGAAGCTTCAGCAACTCCTCCAACCAAACAAGACATACCTTCAAACAGGAAGCTAATCATCCTCAGTGGGTCTCATGCCCAACAGAGGGACTTTTATTTGCAGTTATGCAACTTGCATTTCCATATTCCCCTGCTTTGTAAGCGTTAAATTCACAGATGACTATTTTCCATCCCTATGAGTCAGCCCTGATGATGCTCCTGGAGGAAACCTTTGCAGGTTTCCAGACACAGCAGTAGCAATCAGCTCCCCTAAATACCTCATTCACTGACAGAAAGTGGCGCTCCTGGATGTCTCTGACAGACTCTACAGCTGATGATTCACTGATGCTGTATCACCACTAGCCAGGTTCAGTGGCTGTTTTTCTGTCTTGCTAAAGCAGAAAATTAACCTTTAACCCTTTTTGCCGTCATCATGGTACACAGGGAACAGATGGTGTTTCTCAGGGGATCTTGTGGCAGTGATATATTTTTAATGTGATGTAAGTAATGATGCTGAGAGGAAGTGAAGTAAGGCAGGTGGTGCCACTTGTTAGGCCTTAAATCTTCCACCCTACTCCACCTTAAGTGATAAGAACTGGCAATACCTGCTTTCAGCCAGACAGTTTCACATAAATGTGTAGGTTTGATCATTGTGAGGTGCTTTAGTCTTCATACCTTGTTATAACTTTCTATGTGGCCAAACATTGACTAATTTAATATTAGTATATTAGTGTAAATGCTAATAAACATTTATGATACTATTTTTGATTTATTGATGTTTAAGTGGAGCACTCTGATTTTTATTTCTGTTGATGAATCATAATGTTAGTCTGTCAGCCAAAACAGTAGATCACAAAGTAAATTTATAGGAGTGCTGTTTTTGTTTGCTGTGGTAAACTTGCAGTGTGTGTGTGTGTGTGTGTGTGTGTGTGTGTGTGTGTGTGTGTTTGAGCCTTCAACAGTATCACTGTGTTAAGTGTTTAAGAACCACTTGACATATTCATGCCCATCTGTTGTTTAGAGTCAACACAAGGCGGTGCTCCAGCGACAGGAGGAAGAGTCAGACTACATCGGGTTTGCAATACACTGAAGGTCTAACAAAGTCATTGTGTTTATTGGGGTTTTCGGTGTGTCACACTGTTTTCTGTGTATAGGTTAATAAAAGGAAACAGCCAAACTTTTTCAATCTGACCTGCATAGTTTTTGAGAGGCTGCTCGCTGTAGAACCAGAAAGGTGGAGCTGCACCAGGTTCAGCCCCGCCCATTCAACCAATCAGACCCGGCCATTCCATCAGAATCAGCTCCCACACCTCCCGAGCGATTGGTTACACTGAGCTGTTGGATCTGAGAACAAGGTGTTGCATCTCTGCCAGATCCAGAGCACAAAGTCTGGCGGAGATGCAACACCTTGTTGTCGGGTAATGCTGCGAGCGTGTCTGCGGAGCTTCGTACGGTGCTCCTGGTCCGGCACAGCTTTGTGCTCTGGGTCTGGGTCCGCGAAGCGCTCAGGGTTTACCCGGTGCTTTGGCCCCCGCCAGGAGCAGCTGATAGCAGCTAACAGCCGCTGTCAGCGGCTAATGGTGGCTAACACTACGAAGCAAAGTGGGCTAGTTCGGCTTTCTCTGTTAGGCTCACTGTCTCTCGTTGTAGTCCGTATGACAGAAAACGTTTCTCATTCACAAACTACCGTAATACTGTTACAAAAACATGACTGAAACCCCGAGATATTTAATCAATTTTGAGGATATGTTTAATCCTGAAAACAAGGGGAAACAGAAGGAGAAACAGGCAGATATTCAGTTATTTTCTTGTAAATGCACTCTTTTGCAATAAAGTTATTTAAAAATAACAGCGGACAAGTCAGCTGTCAGAACGGATCGGCTGAAACCTCTGTGAGTTTGAGTGTAGCGTGTGTGCGGCTCAAACGCGGCAGTAATTAGCGCTGAGCGTTCGCGTACACGCAGTTAATCTCGGAGCAGCCGTGCGGTTCTCGATGGAAGCGAGGCCGCGGGACTACTCCGATAAGTAAGTAGTAAAACTGACTTACTAGTAGGGTGAGGATGAAGCTCGGAAGCCTGGTAGGTTTAGATGAAGCTCGTAGCATGAATGAATGAATCGATGACTGAGCACAGGTGTGTGGGGTGAAGGGTCATTTATAGAGGAGGTGAAGCCAGAGGGATGATGGGAAATGGAGTCTTAGCGGGAGGAGCGGTCAGAAGGAGGGGAAACCGTGACATCAGCGGGGCTGTGTAGCGGGGCAGGTTGACTCTGGTTGAATGGGCGGGGCTGAACCTGGTGCAGCTCCACCTTCTGGTGCAGCTCCGCCTTTCTGGTTCTGCAGCGAGCACTACTTATATAGTTTTTGGAAACCTTTTGTTCTTAAACTAAAACTTTAAATTATTAAATGGTGTTACTTTTACTTATCTTTTAGTTTTAGTTGTTAGTTTTTATGTTTTTATTAGAGGTGTAAGAAAACGTTGATACACTGAAATATGGCAATACTTTATGTCACAATACTGTATCAATATTCAAACTTACTGTATTGATTTTTTGATTAACAATTTACATGCAGTGGTGGTTCATCTTTGTGCTGCATTTGAGACTCCAACCAGTAGATGGCAGCAGTTTTTACCCATTGCATTCCAGCCCCTCCCAAAACATCCATTCTTCCCCCTTTCCACTTTCTATAGCCCCACCTCTACATGCGTGTGCACACGGCGCTTCACTCCAGTCTTAAACTGTGTTGTCGTGGATCTCAGCTCCTGCTCAAACTGTACATCACAGGGTTCAATCATTCACATGCTCTCACACTGGTGAGACCCGACTGCTCACACTGTGCTTAAAACACGTCGCTCTTAAACACAACAGGGAGCTGAACACGGAAATGAGGAGACACTCGCTCTAGAATGGAATACCTGACCAAAATAAATGCATATCCTTGGCTAGCTTTGCCAAAAAGTGTAAAAATATGAATAAAGCCCTCAGTTGCCAGGGAAGTGATAACTTTTTAGTAGAAATTAGCTCTGATTAGCTTCTCCATGACTGGTTAAGTCTGTAAAGAGAAAGACTCGGAGCGTCCTGGGCGCGCGGCCCCCACCGCGCATGTGAAGCGCATGCACATTGACTGACAGCTGACAATGTGGAAATTTGAATTCTATTGGCTAAAAAATTTGCCGGTCAGAAAGAATTCAAAGGGGTCTATAGGAGGAAGGAGGGTCTTCAGAAGAATAACAAATGTTGTGGAACTCTACCCATAGATCATAGTTTAGACCTGAAATATCATTTAAAACATTTATTGAACTTTGATACATAGAAAAATGCTCCACATAGGAGCTTTAATACAGATTTTATTTTAACGATTTTCAGACTCTTCTCCAAAACTCCAACACACCACCAGGCCAATAAGTTGTACTTTGGTCTGACGTAAAAGTGGAAGCAGTCTTTGTACAGACGCTGCTGCTGAAAGAGCTTAAACACTGAGGGTCTTATGAAATACACTGCTGCTTCTCCTCTTCCTCACTGGTAAATGTAATGCCTGAACATACACACTGCATTAAAGTGATAATATGCAGTTTTGCTTGTTTTGGGCGCCCTCTGGTGTCCGTTTTAAATCACTGCATTAAATAAAGTAGCCCATAGTTCTTGCTTCTAAACTGCTAAATCTAAGTGTTGAAATGTCTCCTCAGCCTTCATAGTTTTCTACATGAGCGGTTATTTACTCCTTCAAAGAAATCAGCTGTGTTCAAGCAGGGAGAGATTGAAAAAAATCAGGAATCATGAGCTAAAAACACTCCAGCGCTAGCATAACAGCTAGCCACTTTGGGTTAGTCTAACCCTCGTGAGACACGTGACTTCCTGGGTACCGTGACGGCGACGGAGATCTTGCAATCGTGGTTTTCCTGCTGTAATCACCAGATGGGGCTAAGTGACTTTTCGTTAACTTTGTAAAGGGTCAGATTAGCACAGACTGGCTCAAGGAAAAGATTTAAAAATATGAAAAAGTTGCATATTATCACTTTAAGCTGCAGCAGGATAACTAATAACTTCCTGAAAATGTGTTTGGTCTCTCAGACACCTGTCTGAAAGCTATGTGCTCATCTTGTTTTGAGCTCAATTCCAGCAGCAATCTTATATGGAAGCTCTGTAAAAGAATAAAATGACCATCACAAATCAGTTCCAAGTCCTTATTTCTGTATTTTGTAATTATCATAACAATGTTTAAAAATGTAGATCATTTTTTTTACATTTTATAAATGTAATTCATATTCAAATTGAGTTCAGCAATGGCTCAATAAAGTTAACTTTTTGCTTTAAATGTACGTTTTTGGCTATATTCCAAACAAAATCTTTTTTGATGTGTAAAAAAAAAGTTGTAAAATGTCTGGAAGGGTGGCTAAATCAGATCTTAATAATGCCAAAAGGTGCTTTAAAAAACAGAAACACTTGATGAATAAATGATGATGACACATTTAAATTTTCAATACTTTGTTTCTTTTTCATTTCTGTCTTTTTACAGTTGATGCTAAAAACCCCATTCTTTGACCATTTTTTAATTTATCACTGAAAACACGTCCTTCTTTCTGCTCACAATTTACTCANCAGCTCCTTGACGAACGCCGGATAATCGTTGCAGGCAGGGGATTTATTATTGTACAGAGCCGCAGCCCACTCCTGAGCTCGGCCGGTTAGCAGCGATGTTAACAGAGCTACACGGGAGCAGGCTGAGGTGTACTTGGTCGGCTGACACTCGAACAACATGTCCAGCGAGGCTAATAATCCATCGGGGCGGCCGTCGATTCCGTTCCAGCGGTCCGGAAGGTGGATGTGGGGTTCCAGAGCTGAAACCGTTTGGTGCCGCTGGAGAGCGGTGACGGACGCCGTGAGCTGGAGCACTGTGTTGTTCAGCGACTCGATCCGGAGGTTCTGGCGGTCCACTACTGAACGCAGGTGGGTCAGCTCAGAACGCATCCGCTCAAACTCAGCAGGGTCGGTTGTGGGCTCAGTCATCCTGTCAGATCGGATCGGCTGAAACCTCTGTGAGTTTGAGTGTAGCGTGTGTGCGGCTCAAACGCGGCAGTAATTAGCGCTGAGCGTTCGCGTACACGCAGTTAATCTCGGAGCAGCCGTGCGGTTCTCGATGGAAGCGAGACCGCGGGACTACTCCGATAAGTAAGTAGTAAAACTGACTTACTGGTAGGTTGAGGATGAAGCTCGGAAGCCTGGTAGGTTCGGATGAAGCTCGTAGCATGAATGAATGAATCGATGACTGAGCACAGGTGTGTGGGGTGAAGGGTCATTTATAGAGGAGGTGAAGCCAGAGGGATGATGGGAAATGGAGTCTTAGCGGGAGGAGCGGTCAGAAGGAGGGGAAACCGTGACAGTACCCCCCCCTCCAGGGGCGGCTCCAGAAGCCCTAGACTGACGGGCACGGAAGTCAGAGATGAGGGTCGGATCCAGAATGGAGCGAGCGGGTTCCCAGGAGCGTTCCTCAGGGCCGTAACCCTCCCAGTCCACGAGGTACTGCCACCCACGACCTCGACGACGGGCGTCCAGGATGCGCCGAACAGTGTAGACCCGGTCGCCGTCGACGAAGCGAGGAGGCGGAGGAGAGAGAGAGGGCACCAGGGGCGAGGAGACGTAGGGCTTGAGCTGAGAGACATGAAAGACAGGATGGATCTTGAGAGTCGAAGGAAGACGAAGACGGTAGGCGACAGGGTTGATGGAGTGGTCGATGACATAAGGACCAATAAAGCGAGGGGTGAGCTTCCTGGACTCGGTCCGGAGGCGCAGGTTGGAGGTGGAGAGCCAGACCTTGTCGCCGGGCTGGAACGAGGGACCGGGCCGGTGACGGCGGCGATGCTGGCGGACGTACTGGGACTGGGCCCGAGCGATAGCAGCACGAGCTTTGACCCAGGCCAGCCGACACCGACGGACCATGTTCTGGGCAGCGGGAACTTCCACCTCCGGTTCCTGGTGACCGAAGATGGGCGGCTGGTAGCCGTAGCACACCTCGAATGGAGACAGGCTGGTGGCAGAGGAGACATGAATGTTGTGGGAGAGCTCCACCCACAGGAGGTATTTGGGCCAGAGCGACGGCTGGGTGGAGACAAAGCAGCGGAGGTAACGTCCTAGCTGCTGATTGGCCCTCTCAGTCTGGCCGTTGGTCTGGGGGTGGTAGCCGGACGAGAGACTGGACGTAGCACCCACCAGACGACAGAACGCCTTCCAGAACCGGGCGGTGAACTGGGGGCCTCGGTCGGACACCGCATCCGTGGGGAAGCCGTGCAGGCGCACCACGTGCTCAAGGAGGAGTTCTGCGGTGCGCTTGGCCGTGGGGAGGCCAGTGAGGGCCACCAGGTGGACTGCTTTGGAGAAGCGGTCCGTGATGGTGAGTATGGTGTCCAGACCGTCCACGACTGGGAGGCCGGTGACGAAATCCAGTCCTATGTGGGACCACGGCCGTTTAGGGACTGGAAGGGGCTGAAGGGACCCAGAGGCTGGCTGGTTAAGGGACTTGGAGCGGGCGCAGACGTCGCAGGCAGAGGTGTACTCCTTAACATCCTTCGCCATTTGCGGCCACCAGAGGGCCCGCTGGAGGAGCTTGAGGGTCCTGGCGAAGCCCGCATGGCCGGACAAAGGTGAGGAGTGAGCCCACGTGAGGGCTTCCTGACGACAGCCTGTGGGAACGTAGAGGCGGTTGTTGGGAGTTTCTGGAGGAGCCGGGTCATTGGGGAGTGCTGCTCGGATAGAGTCCTCCAGGGGCCAGTGGAGAGGGGCCAGGAACCGTTGGGACGGCAAGATGGGACTGGGGTCTTGAGAGGGAGCGGAGTGCGTGAATTGACGGGACAGAGCGTCAGCCTTGTGGTTCTTGGAACCGGGTCGATAGGACAGCAGGAAGTTGTAGGGTTCGAAGAAGAGGGCCCATCGGGCCTGGCGAGGGTTGAGCTGTTTAGCGGACTGGATGTGGATGAGGTTTTGGTGGTCTGTCCAGATGGTGAACGGCTCCACCGTCCCCAACAACCACTGTCTCCACTCCTCGAGAGCCCACTTAATGGCTAGGAGCTCGCGGTCTCCCACACCGTACTTCTGTTGAGTGGGGGAGAACTTGCGGGAGAAGTAGCTGCAGGGATGGAGTTTTTGGTCGGGACCCCGCTGAGACAAGATGGCGCCGGCGCCTACGTCGGAGGCGTCGACCTCCACCACAAAGGGTCTCATGGGGTCTGGGTGGAGCAGTATGGGTGCTGAGGTAAACCGTCCAATGAGGTCTCGGAAGGCTTGGTTGGCGGTAGGGGGAAGACAGAACGGACGGGGCTGATTGGTTGGTTTGGTTAGAGAGGTGAGCGGAGCGACTATGGAGCTGTAGTCCTTAATGAAGTGGCGGTAGAAATTGGCGAACCCCAGGAAGCTTTGGAGCTGCTTGAGACTGGTGGGGTGAGGCCAATCTGCGACGGCGCGGACCTTTTGGGGGTCCATAGAGAGGCCCTCGGACGAAATGATGAAGCCTAGGAAGGCCACGGAGGTCTGGTGGAAGGAGCACTTCTCCAGTTTGCAGAAGAGGCGGTTCTCCAGGAGCCTGGAGAGCACAGCCCGGACGTGGTGGACGTGTTCGGCCTCTGATCGGGAGTAGATCAGGATGTCGTCGAGGTAGGCGAACACCCACCGGCCCAACATGTCTCTTAAGACGTCGTTGATGAGACGTTGGAACACGGCGGGGCTGTTACACAGGCCGAAGGGCATGATGAGGTACTCCCAGTGCCCTGTAGGGGTGATGAAGGCGGTCTTCCACTCGTCCCCCTTCTTAACACGCACCAGGTTGTAGGCGCTCCTCAGGTCGAGTTTAGTGTAGATACGGGCCTGAGAGAGAGAGTCGAGGGCAGTGGACATGAGCGGCAGGGGGTGACGGTCTCTGATGGTGATCTTGTTCAGGCCCCGGTAGTCTATGCAGGGCCGTAGGCCCCCATCTTTCTTTTTGACAAAGAAGAAACCGGCAGCCCCTGGGGAGGTGGACGGACGGATGAAACCCTGCTGGAGCGCCTCTGAGACGTACTCGTCCATGGAGCGGGTCTCGGCGGGAGACAGGGAGAACAGGCGGCCACGCGGAGGCGTGGTACCCGGTTGGAGTTGGATCTCCATGTCGTAGGGGCGGTGAGGAGGCAGGGTAGAGGCCTGCTCTTTGTTAAAGACCTGGACCAGGTCCTGATAGGGAGCAGGGACGCCCTCCAGAGGAGTCTGAGGAAGGTTGGGTGTTATGGTGGTTCTGCTGGGGGAGCAGGAGAGGTGGTGATGGCACGTGGGGCCCCAATGAACTAGACGGTTGGTGGACCAGGAGATGTGCGGGTCATGGAGGCAGAACCACCGGTGACCCAGGATGAGAGGCGTGGAGGGAGCGGAAATGATGAGGAACTGAATGGTTTCATGGTGGTCCCCCACTCTCATCTGGATAGGTTGGGTCTGATGTTGGACCGGGAAAGGACGAAGGGGGTGACCGTCCACTGAGGTGACCGGAACCGAACGGTCCAGTTTACACCGGGGGATCTGGAGACGGTGGACCAGGTTCTGGTCTATGAAGTTGTCGGCTGCTCCTGTGTCCAACAGAGCTTCAAGTTCAGTTGACCCCTGGTCCAATAGGAGGGTTACATTGAGGAGGAAACAGTTTGAGGGGGAAGTGGCAGCACCCGGTAAAACACCCCCGACGTTTACCGGGTCTCGTCGTTTCCCGACGGTGGCCGCAGTGGGCACTGAGGACGGCGATGTTCTGAAGAACCGCAGTAGGCACACCGTCCCTCTCTCCATCTGCGCTGCCGTTCCTCTGGGGTCAGGTGACCCAGTTGCATGGGTTCCTCTTTAGAGGCGAGGGGCGTGACCGCGCCGGGAGAGACCGGTCGGGCCGCCGGAGCAGCGGGGGCGAGTGAGGACGCGTCGGTCGATCTGTAGGGCCAGGTCCGCTACAGCATCCAGAGTGTTGGGGAGCTCGCGGCCCACCATCTCGTCCCTGATGTAATCGGCAAGTCCCTCGACGAACACGGACTTCAGAGCAGTGTCCTCCCATTTTAGCTTAGCGGCGAGGGTCCGGAACTCCGCCACGTACTGGCACACAGGACGGGCCCGTTGACGGAGTCTGAGCAGCTGGGACTCAGCTCCGATCTCGCTGCTGGGAGGGACGAACGTTTTCTTCAGCTCCTTGACGAACGCCGGATAATCGTTGCAGGCAGGGGATTTATTATTGTACAGAGCCGCAGCCCACTCCTGAGCTCGGCCGGTT
>SSNR01000016.1:1924954-1940718 GCA_006937965.1 Callopanchax toddi
CTGAACCTGGTGCAGCTCCACCTTCTGGTGCAGCTCCGCCTTTCTGGTTCTGCAGCGAGCACTACTTATATAGTTTTTGGAAACCTTTTGTTCTTAAACTAAAACTTTAAATTATTAAATGGTGTTACTTTTACTTATCTTTTAGTTTTAGTTGTTAGTTTTTATGTTTTTATTAGAGGTGTAAGAAAACGTTGATACACTGAAATATGGCAATACTTTATGTCACAATACTGTATCAATATTCAAACTTACTGTATTGATTTTTTGATTAACAATTTACATGCAGTGGTGGTTCATCTTTGTGCTGCATTTGAGACTCCAACCAGTAGATGGCAGCAGTTTTTACCCATTGCATTCCAGCCCCTCCCAAAACATCCATTCTTCCCCCTTTCCACTTTCTATAGCCCCACCTCTACATGCGTGTGCACACGGCGCTTCACTCCAGTCTTAAACTGTGTTGTCGTGGATCTCAGCTCCTGCTCAAACTGTACATCACAGGGTTCAATCATTCACATGCTCTCACACTGGTGAGACCCGACTGCTCACACTGTGCTTAAAACACGTCGCTCTTAAACACAACAGGGAGCTGAACACGGAAATGAGGAGACACTCGCTCTAGAATGGAATACCTGACCAAAATAAATGCATATCCTTGGCTAGCTTTGCCAAAAAGTGTAAAAATATGAATAAAGCCCTCAGTTGCCAGGGAAGTGATAACTTTTTAGTAGAAATTAGCTCTGATTAGCTTCTCCATGACTGGTTAAGTCTGTAAAGAGAAAGACTCGGAGCGTCCTGGGCGCGCGGCCCCCACCGCGCATGTGAAGCGCATGCACATTGACTGACAGCTGACAATGTGGAAATTTGAATTCTATTGGCTAAAAAATTTGCCGGTCAGAAAGAATTCAAAGGGGTCTATAGGAGGAAGGAGGGTCTTCAGAAGAATAACAAATGTTGTGGAACTCTACCCATAGATCATAGTTTAGACCTGAAATATCATTTAAAACATTTATTGAACTTTGATACATAGAAAAATGCTCCACATAGGAGCTTTAATACAGATTTTATTTTAACGATTTTCAGACTCTTCTCCAAAACTCCAACACACCACCAGGCCAATAAGTTGTACTTTGGTCTGACGTAAAAGTGGAAGCAGTCTTTGTACAGACGCTGCTGCTGAAAGAGCTTAAACACTGAGGGTCTTATGAAATACACTGCTGCTTCTCCTCTTCCTCACTGGTAAATGTAATGCCTGAACATACACACTGCATTAAAGTGATAATATGCAGTTTTGCTTGTTTTGGGCGCCCTCTGGTGTCCGTTTTAAATCACTGCATTAAATAAAGTAGCCCATAGTTCTTGCTTCTAAACTGCTAAATCTAAGTGTTGAAATGTCTCCTCAGCCTTCATAGTTTTCTACATGAGCGGTTATTTACTCCTTCAAAGAAATCAGCTGTGTTCAAGCAGGGAGAGATTGAAAAAAATCAGGAATCATGAGCTAAAAACACTCCAGCGCTAGCATAACAGCTAGCCACTTTGGGTTAGTCTAACCCTCGTGAGACACGTGACTTCCTGGGTACCGTGACGGCGACGGAGATCTTGCAATCGTGGTTTTCCTGCTGTAATCACCAGATGGGGCTAAGTGACTTTTCGTTAACTTTGTAAAGGGTCAGATTAGCACAGACTGGCTCAAGGAAAAGATTTAAAAATATGAAAAAGTTGCATATTATCACTTTAAGCTGCAGCAGGATAACTAATAACTTCCTGAAAATGTGTTTGGTCTCTCAGACACCTGTCTGAAAGCTATGTGCTCATCTTGTTTTGAGCTCAATTCCAGCAGCAATCTTATATGGAAGCTCTGTAAAAGAATAAAATGACCATCACAAATCAGTTCCAAGTCCTTATTTCTGTATTTTGTAATTATCATAACAATGTTTAAAAATGTAGATCATTTTTTTTACATTTTATAAATGTAATTCATATTCAAATTGAGTTCAGCAATGGCTCAATAAAGTTAACTTTTTGCTTTAAATGTACGTTTTTGGCTATATTCCAAACAAAATCTTTTTTGATGTGTAAAAAAAAAGTTGTAAAATGTCTGGAAGGGTGGCTAAATCAGATCTTAATAATGCCAAAAGGTGCTTTAAAAAACAGAAACACTTGATGAATAAATGATGATGACACATTTAAATTTTCAATACTTTGTTTCTTTTTCATTTCTGTCTTTTTACAGTTGATGCTAAAAACCCCATTCTTTGACCATTTTTTAATTTATCACTGAAAACACGTCCTTCTTTCTGCTCACAATTTACTCACATTTAAATCAGCATATCGTCTCTGAGTTTGTGTGAACAACAGCTGTGTCAGTTTAGAGTGTGAGGTGTAATTTGTACATTTTGTTGTGGAGTGTCTCTGGTTGTTCAGCAGCTCTGAGTGGCATTTGTGTTCAGCAACAAGACCCACTTGGACTATAATAGGAGAACAGTTGGATGCAAAGCATGTCGCCCTGGATAGAGTGGTCAAAATTTAGGTCAAAACCAGATCCTTCAGAGCTGCCTGCTTGGAGTTAACCCTTGTTTTCTCTGTTACATTTTGCTTGTGACATTCACGTGTGCGCATGTAAGATGGCCCAAATCTAAATTGTGCACATGCACATTAATCAAATGAATAATTTATGGGATTTTGTGTAAAAAGTTTTGGTTTGTGGTTTTGTCATGTTGAATTTGCATCAAATGTCATTATTTCCACAGTGTAATTTACAGTAATAATAAGTCAAAAACTGAAAGATACAATTTGATATATTTTGTCTCAATATTCTCCCTTGAAGTGCTTTTTATGCTTTAATGAGTCACATGTCCATGTTACAGTGAGTAGCTGAATAAACAAACAAAAACACACACATTTGTTTGAAAATGACCAACTAATGGACTGAATCTAAAAAACACAAAAAACTTAAAAATTATTTCAGAAAGTCTGGAGAAGCATTGCTTAAGATTGTTGTAAAAAATAAAATATAACTTCCTTAAGGCAGCATATGAAGAAACTAAGGAATGGCTTGAGACTTTTGCACAGAGATGTGCAAAACAAAACTGATGATTCATAGTTTAGAAAAATAACCTCACTCAATGCGATTCGTCTGTCAGTGATGTGAGAATCCACGGACAATTTGTGCGATCAGAAAACACATTTACTGTCACAGTTCAGTTTCCATCAGCTTAAAACGACCGGAGTCCACTCTGCAGTATGTGTGTGTGTGTGTGTGTGTGTGTGTGTGTGTGTGTGTGTGTGTGTGTGTGTGTGTGTGGGGGGTTACAGGGAAAGCTAAACGTTGGTGCATTTATCTCAAAATATGGTTTCAAGGCAGGTAAACAAACAGCAACTGATACCACATATAACATAGACAATAAATGAACCACCGGTTCTTTTCAGACATAAAAACCACATCAAACCTGCCTATAAAGCTCCGCCATGCTGAAATATGAGAGCAAAAACAAGCTGAGTTATAAACATTGACTCTGCTGTAAGAAACACGTCTACCTGAATACAGTGACTAATGTTAAACAGAGTTCAGAATGAACACAATTTTTTCAGAAGTTAACTCATAAACAGAAACATCTGATTCAGAGTCAAAGACACATTTCAAAGTATGGATCAATAGTTGCCTTCTATCATCACTCTTTTATTTATCATATAATATTAATGGCTCTCTGTTTATTCTCTCTATTTTTGGTCATTAGTACAGTCGTTTAGGCAACATGTTACTGGGCTGTAACTGTTGGAGTGAAATTGGGAACATTTATGAGGGAGTTTCCAAAATGTCTGTATTTTCTTGTATAAGTTACAAGAAAAATGATCCACAAAATAATTCCTGTGGTAATAATCAGAGAGTTATCTCAGACATCTGGAACCCTCCTCAGTTTAGTTTCTGTGAGTCAAATGTTTGGGTGGGCAGTTCAATAGGATGAGTGTAAAGAGCTGCAGCATCAGTTTAACTTTAGACAACATGGATAGTCTTTTTATTTGCATTATATTAAAAAGGGTTTAAACAGGATTCTGCAGGTCATTTATTTGCACATTTCCAGTATTGGAATTTAAATAGATTTAAACATCAGTGTGAAAACAGATGGATGGATGGATGGATGGATGGATGGATGGATGGATGGATGGATGGAGGAATATTTTGAGATAGATTTTGATTACAGAGACAGCCCTTGGAGAGTGGCTCATGAGTAGGAGGAACATTCAGCCTCATGGGAGCTCGCCTGCAGGTTAAGTGAGGCGCTTAAAGAATCTGGAGAGCCTCTTTATTCATTTAATTACAGACTGAAACAGAGTCTTTGATTGGAGACTTTTCTATTGAATTCAAGGTGGCTAACGATTCATACAGCTAAAGTGTGAAGTAAATTACAGAGCATGAGAAAATACAGTTTCTATCACACAGCATGACAGAGATAGGAAATAGAAAATATGTTTTAAACGTTTTCTTTTGGTTTTTCCAGTGTAAGCTGATACAAAGATTCATTAGCTGATAATAGGATCCTCTGTCAGGTTAGAGCTCTGTGTTCCTCACCTTATTGATGTATTATCAGGTAGATTTAAGTTAATAATTTCATACGTACAGGTCATTGTGCTCTTTGTTTACTTCATCTGCTGCAGCCAATAGTTCTGGATGCTGAATATATATATTTTTTAAAGAAATAAAAGTGAGGCAGTAAACACTCTGATGCAGTAACCTCTTGCTCACATCATGTTTTTTATGTTTATAAAAGTTTTTCCCCCGAATGAAACGGTTGAATTTAGTGTTTTCATCTTGATTTAAAGAACTACTCCCAGGCGTGTGCATGATGGTGTTTGCTGCACTAGACCAAAATCCTTCAAACGTTTCCAAACTTTCTCTGTATGTGAAAGGTTTCCAGCAGACTCCAGGATGCAGGCCCCTCCTCTCTCAGCTTGGAGTTCAGTTCAAACCACAGCAGCTTGTTTAGCTCCTCAAAGTTGTCGTTTGCTGTTGAGGAGGTTTTAATTTAGAAGACTGGGGGATATTTTGAAACAGATAGATGCGTTCTAAAACCAAGCCTGTTACAGCCCTGATTCTGTCTCAGTGATTTACACCACACCGCTGTGCAGATCTTCTTTGACGCTTTTAACACAGAGAACCGGACCTCTGTACACTTGATGAATTACCTGGTGGGTTATGAGATAACACACTTCAAACTGTAACTGTCACACTCACAAAGCCTGCACAAGAGTCACACACACAGAAAACAATGCGTTCTTTATTTTCCTTCCTGTAAGCACAGTGTAAGCGATGGTGGGGTGGGGTTGTGATGCTACTAGCTGTATCACAGTGATAAGAGTTGTTCATATAATATATGCAAGTCAGTTTCAGCACCAAGCAGAAGAGAGATCATCTAATTATCAACGGGTGGGTTATCTCTACTTGAGCTGAGGGCATTAATGCATCAACAATACAAAACATCCCCATTAGCACATGTTTTATTTGTTAACTCAAGTGTTTTTTTAAATATATTTGATCCTCTTTATCCTGAAACCTTCTCCTCTTTTGGTCACACATTTGTTATTTTCTGCTTTGTACATGTTGACCTCACTTATGTTTGCTTTTATAATGAAAGTGCTTAAAAGAGGCTGGTTAGTGAGGATTCATGGCCCTCCGTGATGTCCACGCTCACTGACAGGTTTCACCCCCCTCATCCACCCGAACCACCCCCAGACACATCAACCTTGGAGCACGGAGGGCCATGAATATTCAGCAAAGTGTCCACTGTTTATTGCTCCGCAGCAAAGATCAATGTGTGCCTCCTGCATATGAGCACAATCTAACCTCCTCGTTACTGTATCAGGATGTTGGAGCACAGCAGAGTTTGTGATGTAATTATTGGAGGCAAACAGAGATGAAGACTGATGCTACGAGGAGCTGATGAGTGAAGAAGAGAGAAAAGGTTTCCACCTTTTTCCTTCATTAGTAAGAAGCCCAAACCATTAATAAGTTCAAAATCAAAACAGCTATCACTCCGCTGCATGCCAAACAAATATTGAGCTTATGAGCTTTTACTCGTTCTCTAATTGTCAACAGACTTTTAGCGTGATGCTGTAGAGCGAATCATTTCAGTCCAATTTGGCATCTGTCCAATTGTTTCACTTTCATCCCTATAAATAATAAAGCATAATGAGCTGCATGTATTGTTTAGTTGCTGTAATTATAGAAGAATGTGGTGCACACACACACACATAGCAAGGCCAGGTCTGAAGCCAAACACTCAGTATTTTAGATCAAAGTCAAATGTGTCTCTAAATACGCTCCACATCTCTCCTCCTTCCTTCTGGAGAAGGAGTGGAGGAGAAATCGTATCCAATCAGCTAATGCCGCTGGAGTCAGCTGATCCGGATGAAGTCACTCTAACAGTTGTTTTGAAGAGCTGAACTCAGCCACTTACGCTCCAAAGGGAGAGGCCCGATAATAAACTGGTTTTATTGGGAGGGTGCAGGAGGAGGAATGGGGGAGGAGTTCAATCAAACAGCTTGAAAGTGTTATGAATTAAAATGTTAACCTAGTCAGTTAAATCTGGTGTGTGAGCTTGTTTTGTGTAGAAGTGGTGTCATACTGAAAAGTGTGTTAATGAGAGCTAAACTTTGTGTGGGTGGTGTTTGTGTGTGTGTGTGTGTGTTACCGTGCACACATGCGTACATGTGGGAGCGCGAGGCGGACCAGTGGGTGCACACACACCAATGGATTCAGCACTTCATGGACAAGATTCATGTTTTATGAGTTTAGGCACCAATAAATTCCACAGCACAGCTTTGCTGCAGCTCCAGCTTCACAATTCACTTTCTGCCTCTGCTTCTCACTCCTTATTCACTCTGCCTTTGCTTTTCCTTTTCACGTCTACACTCTCTTGCTTTGTGCTGCATCTTAAGTTTGGTTTTGTTTGTATATTTGTAAAAACAAAAGACCTTTATTGTATTAAAAAAGCAGTAGAAGTGCCTTAGGATGTTTACTGCTGAGCCTACAAAAGAAACATGGAAACCTGAGTCAGTGTTTACCTGAGCGCCATGTGTAGGCATGTGACGAGCCACCGAACTCACTGGAGCCGACTTCAGGGAGCATCTTCTGCGTTACTTAGCAACGCTTTGCTTGTACAGACGACTCGGCTTTAATTTTCTGACGTGGCACCATCTTTTCCTTAAGACTGTAGTTTATTCTTTGCTTCTATTTTCTGTTTTTGATAAGCAGAACAAATCCAACATCCTCAAAAAGCAACAGTAAAAGATTTCAATGAATAAAAACAATGTACACCCCATTAAATCATTTGCATAAAACAGTTCTTTATCATTTTATGATTTAAATTTTCCTTCCTGTAAAATAGTGTATCATTTTAAGCTGGTAGTCTCTCAAACATATGCACAAAATCTCCTTTAACCTTTCAGGGCTCCTATATTACTTCTAATGTTACTGTATAGAACAACTCCTGTTATTTACTTTTCTCCCTGCTGTCATGCATAGTATAAATCTGGGAGGTTATCATTGTGGTAGCAACATATCAGAATGCTGGGTGGAACGTGGAGGTTGCAAATCCTTGATGTAGGGTGCGTGCACACTGGTGTGGCTTGGCTTTGAAGGACGATGATGGAGTAGCGTGAATGTGCAGGAGAATGTCTAAGGTATCACCCTATCTGATAGGAGATTAGCAGCATCATAACTGAAATCACACTAATTTGACCCAAATCAGCCATGTTCTGATAGATTGACAGATATAATCTAAACATGGAGGAGTATTGTTCCTTCTCCACTTCTCACCTAACCCTCAGTATGCATGTAGATCACATGGCAAGCAGCTGCCCGTTGATTAAAACCTGTTTACTGTGGAGAAACAAGACTCCAGCCTCTGTAAGACAGATGAGTTGAACCTAATCGAATTCAAGCTTGTTGAAAGAAAAGGAGCAGGAATTGACCTGGTGTCTGGTGGGGCTGATGAAGAGGGCAGCCCCAGGTGTGTGTGTGTGTGTGTGTGTTAATGGTCCTGTGTGTGTATCACTGTTTGAGCGTTCAGACATTTTTTGTGTCTGCTTTTCACCAGCATCTTACTTATCCTGGGAGCTCCCCTTTATTTCAGAGTGTCGCTATTTTTAGAGCCGTGTCAAAAGGTCAGCTCCTCCGTCGGCTGGAAAACCAGTGGAAGAACGTTTTAACAGGAATCTGCTGGGAAACACACACACCGCTTTGGCTGCAGGTTTCATATCGTCCCAAAACAACTCTGCTATGATGACTGTGGGATGTTATTCTGATGCATGATTTGAAAAGTTCAGTTATTTTTCATTTTCTGCTTTGATCAGTATTTTAAATCACAAAAGCAAACATGCTGCAGAGGGTGAAATGTAAAACTAATGTAATCAAATACAGATTGTGTTATTTTTTACTCATTTCTCTGTCTAGTAATGTACCCCTTTTAACCCTGGAGAGAGAAAGGGAAGTTATTGGGTGATTTGTTTATTTTAAAATCAGACAAAAACAATCTATATTTCATTTTCTAATACCTACTCATTTTAATGTAAAATCTGTAAGTAGATGATTGTGTTTTTATCATTTATTTCTTAGCTCAAATTGATAAAATGATCAAAAACAATATTCCTAAGACACTACTTTGCACATCACTTTTCTACTTTATGGCACATTTAAAGAAACTCCTGTAAAATGTAAAGCTCTCTAATACAATTAATTACACTTTCACATTTTCAGGGGAGTTTGTGTGTGTGGATGATGATTACTGCATTAGGCTTTAAAACAGCCACCTAGATAAATAAACAAGGGAAGGAACACACATTTAATTGGTTTTAATTACATAATTGATGCAATTATGTAAAATTGTCCTCATTTTACACACAGAACTTAATCAGATAAATTAAATATTTGTAAAAAAATATATAATTGATATGCTCTGTTGTTTTAGATAGCTTTATATGTAACAGTTAATGAAAGGAGCTAATTTAGGTGTATTTACTTAAAAATCAATCCATGCTTTAACATTTTGTGTCACTATATTCAGTGTAAGAAGATATCGGTTATCCATAGCAATGCAACAATACTTAAAGAACTAATAGGTTGCAGATATTTGCACAGACGTTTATTAAATGATTGGTTTGAAAATGACCACCAGCAGGTAAAGGACATTTACAGCAGGAGATGCAGAAAAAAAGCAAATAACATGATGAAGTACCACCCATCCAGCTCATGAATTATTCACCCTCTGTCCTTCAGGCAAGAAGCTGAGCACCCTCGCTGGGTCATGGTCATGATCCTATAGGTTCTAGAATGTTTTTATCAGATTAATTTATTAATGACCACACAACAAGTTGGTGGAATTTGTTTACAGCACAGCAAGAAACATGCTCACATCTTAATGATGCTTAGCTATTGCAAATAATAGCAAATGTATGACAATCATGAACCAGTTTTCTGGAAACGGTCTGTTTAATAAAACAGCCTTTTAAAAGTTTAAATATCAGGAGTGAACCTGCATGATGCAAAGTGTAATAAACGTGCATGTAAATGCACCATATGCAGCTACATTTGAATAAATTATAAACCACTGCTTTAAACTTGAAACTTATTTTATTCAGGCACAAATGTTATTTAACACTAATGAATGTTTGCAGCAACAACAAGAGGTCAGAGATGCATCAGTCTCCAACACATCCACCTCATCTGCAGCTCTTTGCCAAAAATCCAAGTATTAAATTCCCCAAGGCTCAGGATAGAAACATGTCCCTCCTCCTCCTCAGTAAGTAGGAGTGATGGAGGAGGTGAGTGAGCTTCAGCTACAGCGAAGGCCAATACTGGTGTCCGCATTCAGGCCATTAAACCGAGCCACATCCTAACAATCTTTTTCTTGTGTAAAGAAAATTAAAATCTTAATTTTTCTCAGTTTTTTTCTTTACATGTCTGCTTACATTAGAAGTGATTTGACATGCCCCTCCCCATTTCTTGGCCAGTCATTAAGTGCTACATTGTGGCGTCTCACTTACACACCAGCTAATTATAGTCCACTGTAATTACAAATGTGTCATTTCTCATTAGAGGCTGAAACAGTGGACATGCAAATTAAATACTTTACTTTTAAAGGGCATTTAAATATTTTCCTCTTGTCTTTAAACTTCTCACTTTAAAGACTTCTAAAAACCAGTCATGAATTCATTCTGTAAAGTGTGAATGTCTGGCACGATTATGTCGTTATCTTGATTTACATTTAGCAGGTCTTTGCACTTCAGCTGAAATTTGAATATTTCAGAAAAACATCTGAATGAAGCCAATGCAGCTGCAAAATTACAACAATGACACTGCAATAATTTAATTTAAAGCTAAACGCCTATGTTTGATCCATAAACTGGATGTGCAAAGATCAACATAAATGTTAAAGATGCTGCCAGTGGCTAATTTGGATCACTATGGTAACCAAACACATGCATCTTACTTGATTGTGAACGTACTGACAGAAAAAGTTAGACTTTTATACCTGTAAAGCACAGGTACAAACCTGAAAGGGCCAGATGAATGTCCATGGAGGAGTCAGTGGGCCGGGGGTGGGGGTGGTTGGAGGAGGAGGGGGAATGCTTTGGAGCAGCGCCGTGCTGTACAATATCATTTTGCTGCTCTGAAATCAGCATTTTGCCTTTTTTCTGCATCTTAATTTGACAAAAACATTATTATAATGGACTGGATAACCAGGTAATGTTCTATTATTTTATTCTAAGGAAATGTTTAGATGTCCTGTAATTTACTTGAACGCAACTTGTTGCTGTCTGTCAGTTGGTTGCTATGACAACGGAGCATGTCTCTCTGGGAGAGATGGAGGAGAGAGGAGGAAGTGAAGCAATTTTCTGGTTTTTCTTTGACCAGTTTTCTTTGTTTAGGTCTGACTTTGACCAACTTTACTAACTAAGCACCGAGAATTACAACATTTGACTTGTTTTTGAGAGTAGAACATTATAATAGCATTAAATAAACTGTGTCTGTATTTACCGGAGTTATGAGCAGCGGTGTGTTTAAGGAGAGGGAGGGGGCGACGGGGCAGACAACGAACAGAGAAGAAAAGTTTTGAACTAAACTTCCAGAAAAGTGACAATTTTTAAGTGTTCATGTGAGGCTTTAAAACACCCACATCCTCAACGAGTCGACACCCAACCTGGACCCAATCAGCTCCGCTCCTGGGCCAGGTGGATTGTGGTGGATTTTATAAAATGTTGACATGTTGCCTGGGAGGGGGAGGAAGAGTGTGACTGGTCCACGGGGGGATCGGGGTTGTGGGGTGTCGCCGCTCGCCTGCAGGAACTCCACTTTCTGGAGCAGATGGGAGATGCTGGGAGATGCTGCGGCATTTCACGGTGGATTCTATGAAATAATAACAGCTGGGGTGGGGTGGGGGGCTTTGTAACTTACTGCAGTAGCTCCACTTCCTGAAGCTGTCATAGGAGGCGCAGCACCGTTTTCCTGGTGGATTTTATAAAATATTGACAGCTTTGGGGACGGTAATTGGCTTGAGGGCCAGAAAGAGGTGGCTCACGAGCCAGATCCAGCCCACGGGCCACCGATTGAGTACCTATGCTGTAGAGTGTTTTATGTATGTATGTTTGTTTAATTTTTTTGCTAATTTTGTTAATGTCATGTGTCATTCTAAATATAGCATGCTATTACTAATTACATTGCACACTTTTGTGTATATTTTAATTTTTTCTATTCAAAAAGACAGACTTGCTAATAGAATATTAGTCAGCATGCTTCAGTTCTCATGCACTGTCACCTTTACCTTCGATTCAGATGTAGGGCTACTTCTATAAAAAGCTGATAAATAGATTAAAAATGGTGTCTGTGTTCTTAACTGTAACCGTGACGAGCTCAGTTAGTGTATCTGCAGTGTGATCCGACAACACTGTGCCACTAGCTGCTACTGGGAATTGTGTGTCCTATATATGATCTATGTATCTAACTGTGGCAGGATTGCATAACAAAGAGAAATGAAAACTAATGCTTCATTTTCTTCACTTTGTTCTGCATTTTCTGACTTCGTTGTCTCTTTAAAATCTCCACAGAAACGTATGAATAATACACACACTTAGAAGATTCAGAAACCACAATCAGAATATGGTTACCTCTGATGTTAGTGACTCACTAAAGCGCCTCATTTCCTGTGGTGACTTCACAGCTCCACACTGAGGTGTAGGGTTCTTCATGAGTGATTATTAAAAGAAAAATGAATCTGATCATAATCTGAGTCAGGAGCAGCAGTCACGTGTTTGTGACGTAACCTGTTTTGGTCACTTGAGGGCATCTTGGTTGCCTTTTGTTTATAACAGCGTCATTTTTTTAGTTTGGTTTAAATGTTTGTCTCATCCCAGTGGACCTTTAGCTTTAAATTGTTGTTGTTTTCTCTGAGATGAGTAAGAGTTTCAGCAAAGCAGCCTGCGTTCAAACCACTTCACAACCTGCTACATTAAAAATAAAGGTGAAGGGTTTAAGGATGCTTTAACTACAAATCCTACAATAGTTGGTTTTATGATTAAAAACATAAAACAGCTTTTTAGGCTGAGTCACTTATTGTCTGCACAGCTTTTCTCCAGGCTCTACTGTAATGATGCTGCTGTGTCCTGCTGAGCTCAGCACTGCCATCTAGTGGCCAAAACGTAGTAACAGATTCTTCAGCTGACATCCTGACTGTTACAAGTCACCTAGCAGTGTTTGGGTACATTTTTGTGAGTTTTAAATAGAAAAAAAAAACTCCATCCCAATCAAACATGAAATCACAGAGAAACATCTGCCTGCTGCACATGGTGGTTTGATCTCCGCTTTATGAGAAAAGTTTAGGATTGTCTGAAGACATAACATTTTACACAATAACAACTTTAATTTAAAACAAAGATGAGCATCATATAACACCACTGTGGTGAACCTCTGATCAAAGCTTATGAATTAGTAACTAAAGTTGATGAAATCTGAAGCGTTTGACGTGTTCTGAGCTGTGGTGACATTTTGCTCTGCGATGGTTGCGTCTGTCTGCTGGTTAATCATTGTTATCATACCAGAGTGTTAACCTCGTCACTCCAGCGTAATCACAGCTCTTCTCATCTCCTTGTCACTTCCATTATCTTGCAGTCAAACACTCGTGCACATGAAGATCTCTGTGGTGGCGGAGCTTCATCTTCTCTCCCTGATTTTACTCTCAGAACAAAAGGTCACAGTGCAGCGCCGGGATGGGACGATTAGAGCTATAACTTCCATCATTAGCCTTTCATTGTCACTTGGGGAAGATTTCATTGGTGTTCATGATCTGAGGAGGTGGAGGTCGACCTTTCATACATTCTCATTGGAGATCTATGGTGTAGATCTAAACAGACCTCTGGGATCAGTAAAAATCTAAACCAACATGTTGCTGTTATTTTATAAGAGGACATGTGTCTTGCTATACAAAAATGAAACTATTAATTAAATATGTTTATGAGGATTCCTTGTACTGATGATTCTTTTGACTACAAAAATGTTGCTTCAAAATGTTAAAGATGCTTTGTGAAGACAATAAATGAGCTTTTAGCTGGAGTGAAATGACACAAGACTTCTGACAACTAAGAAAAGCTGTGACTTGTCAGAGGTGGACAACATTACATTCCTGGGGGTCATATTGGTTCAAAGGAACAAGACCTGACTATCATGTGTAATAAGTTAACAGATTACTTTCATGAGAGAATCTAGCTAACGGTTGTTGCTAACTACATGAACAAATAACTCAGTGTAAACAAATATTCTACAATGAACTCATTTTATTTTGTAGCAGAGTTAGCATACTTAGTTAAAATGTCTTTTATTTCAGAATTAGTTGATGTTTTAAACAACAATCCAACTCCGTGGCAGTTATTTTGACCTGGAAGAGAAAACTTTAGAGCTACATTCAGTTTAGAGCACGTTCTGTTCTTTAGCATATTTTACAGAATACACAGCTGCAGAAGTGGAATGCAGCCCTTGTTAGCTCCCCTGTGTATGAGGGGCCACCAGGGACATTATTCCAAGTTACCTCTCATACACACATGTGAAAACAAAACCTCTCATACACACTAGTGAAAACCTCTTATACACACTAGTGAAAACCTCTTATACACACTAGTGAAAACCTCTCATACACACATGTGAAAACTAAACCTCTCATACACACTAGTGAAAACCTCTTATACACACTAGTGAAAACCTCTTATACACACATGTGAAAACAAAACCTCTCATACACACTAGTGAAAACCTCTCATACACACATGTGAAAACCTCTCATACACACTAGTGAAAACCTCTCATACACACATGTGAAAACCTCTCATACACACAAGTGAAAACAAAACCTCTCATACACACTAGTGAAAACCTCTCATACACACTAGTGAAAACCTCTTATACACACTAGTGAAAACCTCTTATACACACATGTGAAAACAAAACCTCTCATACACACTAGTGAAAACCTCTCATACACACTAGTGAAAACCTCTCATACACACTAGTGAAAACCTCTCATACACACATGTGAAAACCTCTCATACACACTAGTGAAAACCTCTCATACACACATATGAAAAAACCTCTTACAAACATCTTAAAACTAGATGTTTATTCCATATTTGTGTATAAAAGTTTTTTTTTCATATGTGTGTATGAGGGCTGCACGGTGGCGCAGCTGGTTAGCACTGTTGCCTCGCAGCAAGGAGGTCGTGGGTTCGCGTCCCGGCTCTGCGGCCTCTCTGCGTGGAGTTTGCATGTTCTCCCCGTGCGTGCGTGGGTTTTCTCCGGGTACTCCGGTTTCCTCCCACAGTCCAAAGACATGACTGTCAGGCTGATTGGGCTGGTAAATTGTCCTTAGGTGTGAGTGGGTGTGTGGTTGTTTGTCTTGTTCGTCTCTGTGTGGCCCTGCGATGGACTGGCGACCTGTCCAGGGTGTCCCCCGCCTCTCGCCCCTTGACCGCTGGAGATAGGCACCAGCTGCCCCGCGACCCTCTGTGGAGGAAGAAGCGGCTGCAGAAAATGGATGGATGGATGGATGTGTGTATGAGAGGTATTTCATATGTGTGTATGAGAGGTTTTCACTAGTGTGTATGAGAGGATTCTCACATGAAACGGAAGTCATCTCACATGAAACGGAAGTAATCTCACATGAAACGGAAGGTGGTCACAAAAACCGGAAGTTGGTGTGTTATTATCGCACTTTACAATGCGGTCCAACAGGGCTTTTTCCCCAGCTCAAACACATATGCTTGATCATCAACCTGCAGGACAGCTTACTGAAGCAGCAGGCTAAATAATATATTGGCCTCAGCAGAGACGATCGGAACTTTGTCAAATGCTGCAACAGTCAAACAGGAGCTGCAGCTCCGAGGAGAGCGGACTCGTTTTTTCCTTCAAACTGATATTGGTTCGGTTTCTGTTCCTCAACCAGCTCGGTGCCAAGCTGGCTGACTGGAGCTCACAGCCGAGTTGGAGGCAGATCACATTTTTAAGGGGAGACTCATATGGAACCACCATCAGGTGGACAGAAAAGAGACGCGGGTCCGAGGTAGTCCGGGGCTGCAGCGGTCCGTTTCTGTCCCTACTCCTACGTCGAAATGTGTTCTCCCTCCAACTCGGCTCCAACTCCAATGTTATGCTAACTCAGCAGCACGGAGTTGGTGGAGGTACACTAACTGAACTAAGATCAGTCAGGAGGAAAAGGGGAGTCCGCTCT
>SSNR01000016.1:1941155-2140251 GCA_006937965.1 Callopanchax toddi
GTCGTGGGTTCGCGTCCCGGCTCTGCGGCCTCTCTGCGTGGAGTTTGCATGTTCTCCCCGTGCGTGCGTGGGTTTTCTCCGGGTACTCCGGTTTCCTCCCACAGTCCAAAGACATGACTGTCAGGCTGATTGGGCTGGTAAATTGTCCTTAGGTGTGAGTGGGTGTGTGGTTGTTTGTCTTGTTCGTCTCTGTGTGGCCCTGCGATGGACTGGCGACCTGTCCAGGGTGTCCCCCGCCTCTCGCCCCTTGACCGCTGGAGATAGGCACCAGCTGCCCCGCGACCCTCTGTGGAGGAAGAAGCGGCTGCAGAAAATGGATGGATGGATGGATGTGTGTATGAGAGGTATTTCATATGTGTGTATGAGAGGTTTTCACTAGTGTGTATGAGAGGATTCTCACATGAAACGGAAGTCATCTCACATGAAACGGAAGTAATCTCACATGAAACGGAAGGTGGTCACAAAAACCGGAAGTTGGTGTGTTATTATCGCACTTTACAATGCGGTCCAACAGGGCTTTTTCCCCAGCTCAAACACATATGCTTGATCATCAACCTGCAGGACAGCTTACTGAAGCAGCAGGCTAAATAATATATTGGCCTCAGCAGAGACGATCGGAACTTTGTCAAATGCTGCAACAGTCAAACAGGAGCTGCAGCTCCGAGGAGAGCGGACTCGTTTTTTCCTTCAAACTGATATTGGTTCGGTTTCTGTTCCTCAACCAGCTCGGTGCCAAGCTGGCTGACTGGAGCTCACAGCCGAGTTGGAGGCAGATCACATTTTTAAGGGGAGACTCATATGGAACCACCATCAGGTGGACAGAAAAGAGACGCGGGTCCGAGGTAGTCCGGGGCTGCAGCGGTCCGTTTCTGTCCCTACTCCTACGTCGAAATGTGTTCTCCCTCCAACTCGGCTCCAACTCCAATGTTATGCTAACTCAGCAGCACGGAGTTGGTGGAGGTACACTAACTGAACTAAGATCAGTCAGGAGGAAAAGGGGAGTCCGCTCTCCTCGGGGCTGCAGTGATAAGTTTAGCTGCAGCGGGAGGTGTCGGTTTAACAGTTGGAGTGTTTCACAAAGTTCTGATCGTCTCTGCTGAGGCCAAAATATTATTTAGGCTGCTGCTTCAGTAAGCTGCCCTGCAGGTTGGCGAGCAAACATCTAGAAACATCGTCTCGAGCTGGCGAAAAGCCGCTGTTGTGCCGTACTCGAGAGTTGATCTGCACACCAGGTCCAGTTCAGATCATAAATCCAGACTGATCTAGAGAATAAATCAGCTGATGACAAAGTCTTCATCTGGAGAACTCTAATAACTCTCCCCGTCTGAGGGGCGCAGCGCATGAGCGCATCCACGCGATCGCCTCTGACTGCAACATTTATGTCTCAGTTCAGTTCATAAATCCAGACTGATCTAGAAAATAAACCAACTTGGTTGAACGCTCTGGGGGTTCTCTGAACCGATGAGCTCCCGGATTCTGGACGTGGAGCGCCACGTCCAGAATCCGGAGCGCTGCGCATTTACGCAGGAGGAGTCCCTTTGACAGGCTGCTGCAGCCTCTCGCCAATACAGCGCGGTCTGATGGCACGCGCGCACGCACGCACGCACACATACACACACACACACACACAGGTGTGTGATTTTAATCCGTCAAATGACGAAAAAAGATCAGCTAGCGTCGCAAAAACCAGGTGGACCCGCTACGTCGGTACCAACGGTACCTCATAAATCCTGGAACCTTAACATTTGTTTTAGTACCGACTTACTGGGTTTTTTTTTTGACAACACTACTATTGGATACAAAAAAACCCAAAACAATATTTACCTGTTTGCTGCAACTGCATTACATCCACACAGCTGCGGGCAGAGTGAAATCAGCTGGAGGCAGCCGCTATGCAAATTTGAAAAACCCTGCTGACCAATGGGGGCCCCCAGACACACGGGACCCCTAGGCTTCAGCCATACCCAGCCTGTGCATTAATCCGGGCCTGCTCATACACACATATGAAAGAATATATATATACACATAAGAGCTTTTTTCATATGTGTGTATGAGAGGTTTTCACTAGTGTGTATGAGAGGTTTTCACATGTGTGTATGAGAGGTTTTGTTTTCACTAGTGTGTATGAGAGGTTTTCACTAGTGTGTATGAGAGGTTTTCACTAGTGTGTATGAGAGGTTTTCAGTAGTGTGTATGAGAGGTTTTCAGTAGTGTGTATGAGAGGTTTTGTTTTCACATGTGTGTATAAGAGGTTTTCACTAGTGTGTATGAGAGGTTTTCAGTAGTGTGTATGAGAGGTTTTGTTTTCATATGTGTGTATAAGAGGTTTTCACATCTGTGTATGAGAGGTAACTTGGAATAATGTCCCTGGTGGCCCCTCATAATTTTGGCTAAAACATGTTCAATTTTGGGTTCTTATGATTCTTACTTATCTTGTTGTTGAGGTCTGTCTGAGTCAACACAACTATTAACAACATGTCAAAAAAAAAAAAAAAAACCCCAAACAACCTAAAGTGATAATTGTGTTTGTTGTTTGGAGAAACAAAGAAAAGTTCTGACCAGACAGTCTGAGTGGAACAGCTAACAAAGTATTTCTGCTGTTTTAAACCATCTAATCTCATAACATTCAGTTATTCATGCAGACATTATTTATAGAAAATCTAATGAATTATGTGGTAGAAATTAGCTCCAGAGCTACAGTAATTAGTCTGCAGAAAGGTGGGTAGTGAGTGTTGGGCAGCAGATTCACTTTTCACATTTTTAATTCTTTCTAGGATAAATGCTGAATTTTTTAGAGCCAGAGTTTATCCTGGTGACCAAGACCTGCTTAAGACCTGTGTAATCATGATTTTTTTATTTGGTTGCATTCATGGTTTGGGTTAAAACACTCAAAATGAATAGAAGTTGCTGCAGTTTCCTGTTCAGATGTGTGAGTTTGTGTGTCTGAACAATTTGATGGGTCGTGATATCAGAGTTAACCTCTGCCCCGTAGTTAGCCTCGGTCGACGGACACCTGCGTCCCCTTCAGCTGTCATCTGTGATGCTGCGTGACAGGAAGTCAGCTTACAAAATGCAAACACTCCTGAGAGTCTGAGTCACCTATAACACACTCAGTGTGAGGTTGTCAATTTCTCATCTAGACATGAACAAGAATCAGGTTTTCGCTCATTTCTGATGTAAAAAAGCAACATTTACTGACCTGATTCTCTCCAAGAGCTTTACACCAACCTCACTCTCATCAGCATTCTGTTAAGCCTTTCAAAATTAACATGCAGCCGGCTCCTTCACCTGTAAATTATTCATAATATTGTGAACACCTATAGACTTTGATGCATTTTCAAATCAACAGCACATACCTTGTCTTTCATAGCCTGCAAATCATCAGTTACATTAGGAAGCAACACACACACACACGCACACGCACATGCACACACACACACACACACACACACACACACACACACACACACACACACATGGATTGTGTGTCAGCATTCAGCTTCAGAGGAAGGCCTTGCCAGAGGGGCTTTGGACTAATTGATATTCTCCCACATGACCCAGGGCTTCTCCAAGGAATCTCACTCTGCAGTGCTGCTGACAAGGCACTTTCCATCACTGCTGCAAACTTAAAATAGGATCAAAGAAGGAGGCAGAGTGTGAGAAAGAGAGAGAGAGTGGCAGAGAGAGTGAGAAAAGGCATGTGGTGCTTCACACTTGTTTGTCTTCATGATCTTATTAAGAGTTTTATAATCTCCTGATTTTTTATCATCTCTTACATCTGGGTCAATTACATTTTTTTAGCTTTCCTATTTGTAGCTCTGCATTAGATTTTTGTTTTATTTCATGTTTATTGAGTCAGCCTCTGAGTTAAATGCCTTTTTGTTTTGTGCTTTAGGCTAAAAGCGGAGCGTCTGTCTCATTAAAGTCTCAGTGGGAGAGCTCCTCACCTCAGCTCCGCTCTAATCCCTCAGCCGAGGAAAGGGCAGCGCTCCATCACGCTCACAACAGACATATTGTTAAGTGCCTGTAGATATTCTCTGGTGGCATATTCAGAATAGCTTGTGGTCATTGTGTGATGTACATTTAAGTGCTTTTATGAGTCTGTGAATGGGATAATGAAGTGGTTATTTAAGGGTCTGTGAGCAGACCTAATGTATCAGATGTTCCACTGGTTTGGAGCTAAATCTCTCTAAGACTGTGATCGAATGTATTTGAGACATATCATTCATCCACAGTGCTGCAGTGTAGCTCCTACACATCATTTCTTATAGCTCATTCCTGAAGCTGAAGCATCCATTTATGGCTGTTATCAGATCGCTGCAGGACATGAGGAAAACCACAGAAACGATTCAGGTTTCAAAACTCTAAAGAAACTGTAAAATCAGTGTAAGGTATAATAGACAAATTACAAAATCAAGATGAGGAAATAAAAGATAAAGTGCAGGCCGCTTCAGGATACAAACTGCTGACAGCGTAAAAAATGCAGTCTATGAAGTGTCAGGTGAACAAAGAATCCTGGGAAATGATGGCAATAAAAGACATTTTTTGACAGTTTCTTTATTGTTTGTAATCTTTAGGACTTTAGGTTTTAAAACGCTTAAGAAGACTAGATATATTATCAAGGTCCTGACTGAGAATTCATAGTGAAAAACACCCTTTTAACAAATATGAAAGGGTAAACATGATATACTGTAGTACAACTTAATTTTACATTTTATATCAGAACAGCAGAACCTTAGTATAAAATCAACTGATCTGAACACAAACTGAACTTGAAGTGTTTAATCCGGGTCTCATTTTTCTCTGGAACCGGATCACATTAGGAACTTCTTCTCATGAGAATGCAATGACTACATTTTCAGAAAGTGGTGGAAGAGGATGTATTTCCTTGTGATATTCAAAATATTGTACATTTATACTTTAGCTGTAAAGCCAGGCTGCAATTTTTTGCAATAAATTGTAAATGGCATTAAAATGAGGGATTTTCCTAAATGTCAGGAGCTGTTGGGCCTTTCCTTCCGGCTGCTGGAATTTAGAACATATTTGAAACATTTGTTTCACAACTTCTCTACCAGAATAGACAGACTTATTATGGGAATCATTCTCAGTTTAGTTACCGTGAGTCAGAAAGTGTTATAAACGTTAGACTACTTTGAGTAGTTTGGGGTCTTGTTCACGAGAGGGAAGGAGGGAGCGGGAGATCGACAGGCGGATTGGGGCAGCGTCAGCAGTGATGCGGACGCTGAACCGGTCTGTTGTGGTGAAGAAGGAGCTGAGCCGGAAAGCAAGGCTCTCGATTTACCGATCGATCTACCTCCCAATCCTCACCTATGGTCATGAGCTCTGGGTAATGACCGAAAGAACGAGATCGCGGATACAAGCGAGTTTTCTCCGCAGGGTGGCCGGGCTCAGCCTTAGGGATAGGGTGAGGAGCTCGGACATTCGGGAGAGACTCGGAGTAGAACCGCTGCTCCTCCATGTCGAAAGGAGCCAGCTGAGGTGGTTTGGGCATCTTGTTAGGATGCCCCCTGGACGCCTCCCCAGGGAGGTGTTTCAGGCATGTCCTGCTGGCAGGAGGCCCCCGGGTCGACCCAGGACACGCTGGAGAAAATATATCTCTGGTTTGGCCCTGGAGCGCCTTGGGATCCTGCCGGAGGAGCTGGTAGAAGTGGCTGGGGAGAAGACTGTCTGGAGCTCCCTAATTGGGATGCTGCCCCCGCGACCTGGACCCGGATAAGCGGAAGAAGACGAGACGAGACGAGACTACTTTGAGAGGAGGTGGTGACCTATGGACCTAAGTTGTGACTGAAGAATATTTAAAAAAACAAACAAAAATAAAATAAAGTGAGGATAAAATGTAAACACATAAAGATCCATTATAACAAACTACAGTCAGAAAATGTACATGACATTCACCCAAATGCTACAATTTATCTGCCGAGTGAAACTTTGCTGCTCATTGAAATTCTAAAAGTGAAACCTATTTATTTCTGAGTAAATCAGGAAGAAGTTGAGTTCTCTGCCGGTCGGTGATGTGTTGGCTCTCTGCTGCTCATCAATCCACTAAACTTTGGTGTTTCACAGAACCTCACCCTCCTCTCTGTAATAATTTCCTCACAAGCTCTTTATGTGAAGTTGTTTGTCTTCATCCTCTGATTATCTTGGACTAATGCACTCATCAAAACAAATGGGGTCTACAGAAGCACTGTAGGATACTTAAAGCCCATAAGGGGATCTCTGAGCTTTGATTTATTTGGCAGATGGAAACATAAAATAAATGGTTTAAGAGAAGAGGAAAAATGTATATGGGAGAGAAAAAATAAAATGAGACTCCTGAAACTAAGCAAAACCATCACTTGTCTGAGATTAAATTAATTTGATTTCTTTGATAAGGCAGAGTAATTTGATCCAGCCGAGCTAATCTTTTATTTATTTATTATGTATTTCGAGAACTGCTGAGTCCCACAGCCTGCTCCCCCATCATGATGTGTGATAAAAGAACATGGCCCTAGAGCTAAGTAATAGCAGTAATCAAATGGGTTGTTTACCCCGGTTCTTCGGTGTGACATTTGCTGCGCCCCAGCAGCAGGACATCTAACAGAGATAATTTAATTTCCTCAGAGGAGATTGGATTTAAATGTCCTGACCTGATGAGGCTGTAGCTGCATTTATTGTGGCTTCTGTGTCACTAAATGAGTGCATTTGGGTTTCAGTGTTTTCTGTGTGGGTAAATTATGCACCATAATGTGCTACTGGTGCAAAATAAAAGTCCAACATGAAACAACCTGATGCTTGTATCTTTTATTTTTAGAAACTGAATTATATTGCATAAATTCCAACCTAGCAACCTGTTTGTCACGTTGCATTTGTGGCTCGACTATCCAAAGTGTCTAAATGTATTAATCCGAGTGCCTTTTGCTTTAGAAAGGAATGAAGGAAGTGTTAAAGGTGCTTGTGTGAACAGCTAGAGGCAGACTCAGAGTAACCACATTAGATCCTTGACAGGGCCTTATAAATGAGGCAGGAAAAGTCAGAGGGAACAGGTTTGACTCAGAGATGGAATGGGACTGTCATGGACTCTCATACATTCACATGCAAGAAGAGAAAAAATGTAGGTATGTTCACCCTTTTGCCCCATTAATACTTTATTATAGCTTTGATTTATTGTTTATTATTTCAAAAGCTGGATTTGTTTTATTAATTAATATTATGGTAATGTATTGTGTTTTAGGCTGTTATGTATTAAGCTTCTTGTTGTGTTAATAAAAATATAAATGTCAGCTTTCAGGGCATTTATTCTGGGCCTGAATTGAATCAGAATTTATTAAATCGTTGATTTGAAAATATTATATTGCAGCAAAATGTATATTGATACCTTAAAGATCATTATTACTAATGATTGGCTTTACTGGAAACAAATACTATATTTTGGGGGTTATTTATAAGGATATATTTTGCTTAATAAATTAATTTATGTGAAGCAAATCTTCTGACTGGGTCGCTCTTTTTTCTTTTTGCTGTTGCTGTTTTAAAACAACCAAAATGATAAATTGAGATGTAATTTACGTTTGACCATTTCCTTCAGCTATAATTCCATAGAATAGATATGAATGTGCATTAATTGTTCAGTCAGACACTGAAAGGCCTCAGAGTCTTGAGATAACGTGTTGTATGGGTGAGACACAGCATTCGTTTCAGCTCTGTGATGTGACAGTGCTGCTGCTGTGGGACCATTGTTGAGCTGACAGTGTCCGCTGCTGGCTGGAGCGTTTACTGCATGTCTCACATAGCAGAAAGCTATCCAACAGCTGCAAGACGTTAATGACCAGTAGAATTACTGGAATAATGCAAAACTTCCTCTTATCTAAGGGTGATATTCATGGAGGAAATGAGAGTGAATATTGGAATTATATATTTATTTTAAAGCAGGAGTTATTTCACTGCTCAGATTCAGTAACTGCTCTCAGACACTTACATTTAAAACATTTTTTAATCAGTCCACTACAGCTGCATCAACAGGTGTGTGCATGTGCGTGTGTGTGGAGAGTGAGCGTGCCCCAGAGGTGAATCAGTCCCCCCCCTTCAGCTCCCTGAGTCCACATGTTTAATTACAGCCACAAACAGCAGATGGCTCTCTTGAGTTTTTTAAAATTCTGCGCCTGTGGTTGAGGCTCCAATGAGGCTAAATCATGAAAATGAGAGGATCAAATATTTTACTGTAACTCTGGTTTTCATTGTGTGGAGTGGAGCGATTCAGGGGTGCACGCTGAGATGTGTCTCTGTGTGTGTGTTGGGGGGTGGGAGTGGGGTGGGGTGGGGGTGGGGGGGGGGCGGGCTCTACCTGAGATCTACCGCAGACTGCATAGGATGTATAGAAGTCCTGTCCGTCTGGGGGAAAATCCGAGCGTGGTGCTGAAGTGAGAGGCGCTGTCCGTGGTGCTGAAACTACTCAGGACTGATAAAGCCTCGGGAAACCGGTTTAGAGCTTATAATTGATGGTTTCATTTATAAAGGGACATCATTCTGAATGATCCTATTACGTGTTTAATTTCTAAACATTTGAAGATGTCATTTGGAGCTCGGGGAGGTTTTAAGGTGACTGTGAGCTTCTGCAGAGCCCAAACTGAGAAGCTCTGATCCTTCAAGCGGGGGCTTGGTGGTCGAGAGGAGGGCGGCGGGGGAGGGCTTTCTCCCATCTCATGCGTGCACTAAGCAGTGTTTAGGACTTGTTGATGGGGTGGGGGGTCTGGGACATGTAGGCTAAAATAGCCTTTTTTTTTTTTTTTTATGCGCGTGGGAAAACAAGCCGCGCTGTTTGCCGGTGGCGCCGCTCTCCTCTTGTTCCTTTTACGCGTGGATCGCTATGTATGCATCTCCCTATAAATAATGTAACGGATGCGCTGATCGCAGGAGCGTTAGGTTCAGATATAAAGCGTGCAGCTTGTCACACAAGGCAGACTTCATTTAAACAGGACTCAGATCAGCTTATTATTATTTATTTCTGCCTCACGCCGCTTCATTTTGTTTTGAAACATCACTTGAATCTGTGGATTATCTCATTTCAGACACACACTCCACTCCTGTCTCGTATCTCTAAATTTTCGGCTCCTCAGGGACCTCGTCGCGGATCCTTTCTTGAAAACTTGGAATCCGTTTCGCCCCGGCTGTCCAGCCCTCAGCCGGCCGCTGATCTTCGTAGGAGGCGCATGTTTGTTTAATTGCTGGCGGTGCACATGCACGGCGTCCCCCACCACTCCACCCCACCCCACCCAGCCAAACCCCACCACCACCGCAGCCTCAAACAGCCACTTGTAAAAGAGCTGCCTCTTCTGTCAGAAAGCAGGATTAAACGGAAAGGAGGGAAGAAGAGGAGAGTGGGTGATTTCTGTGTGTTTTTTTTTTTTTTTTGTGTTCCCGTGAGGACGTTAGTGACAAGGAGATGCCACAGATTCCGAACAAACGCAGCGAGAAGGAATGAAGAACCCTCTGAGGTCTCCGTGAGTTTGGGTTCGCCTTTTCTGATCAAGACGGCCACTGATGTGTGGAATTACGCATGAAGTGATCTCATTCCTCCACCGAACCCGACAATGTTGCGAGTGATAATGACAGTCTGGCTTCACGTCGCAGTCATCATGTGGACCAAAGGAAGGCGAGTCAGCTGCTAGGACTACGTAGCTGAGATTTGGCACCACTAACCCGCCAGTATGGGACTGTGACCCTGGCTGCGAGCTCTGAGAGGCGGCTGTTTGCTTTGAGTCTGTGCTCTCGTGTCCAGACTGGACCTGAGCGGTTGGGACATTATTTTTGAGCCATGGCTGCTGCTATCGCGAGTGGTCTGATCCGACAGAAGAGACAGGCACGGGAGCAACATTTGGACCGACCCTCCACCAACCGACGGAGGAAGAGCCCCAACAAGAACAAGGGGCTCTGCAATGGGAACCTGGTCGACATCTTCTCCAAAGTGCGCATCTTCGGCCTCAGGAAGCGGAGACTACGGAGACAAGGTTTGCGAACTTCAGAGTGCGCATTTTGTTTGTGCACTCACCGTAAACATGTGCACACAATCCACAAACGGTTCTTTAATTTGCTTTAAAATAATCAGAACTGCGTTTTAGTCTGAAAATCAGCATCTTAAATCTGGTTCCTGTGCGTAAAAAGTTCCCGCTGAGGATCTGAAGCGTTCTGGGTTTTGGCTCCTGATTTATGTGCAGTCTCAGGTAAATGGTTCAGGCAGCTGTCACTACTCTGAAAAACAACATTCTGACCGTTTTATGACACATGCAGAATTCGCTGCACGCACGAGCAGAGTGAGAAATAAAACTCATTTTTGTGCAAGTAAAAAAGGTCAGTGTCTCCTATAAAACCGGGGTTATGCCTTTCAAACACAATCCTTCCTCCAATTCCGGGGCCGACGGCCTCTTCACGCTGATTTCCGCTCCAATTATGAAAATGTCAAACATTTTCTCACTGTAATGTGGTAACATGGGATTGTTAAAGAGCACTACCAATTTTCACTGCTGGGGAAAAAATGGAGCCACCTGGAAGGATTTAGGTTTTTCTTACAGAAAGAACTCATTTAGGACGGAAATGATGGAAGATAGACAGGACGTCCTCTGAATCATCAGGTCTCAAACCTGTTGCCTCAGACTTTAAACTCCAGCTGATTTATGGGCTGTTGTTTAAATAAACACAGGCAGCTTTTAGTCTTTCATCTTCCCTACAAAGAGAGCCATTTTGATTGGTGAGTAGTCTCTCTCCTGCTGCCTGCTTTCACATTGGAACAGAACAACATTATGAAATGTCTCCTTCACCAGCCCTCGGTGATTACATGGATTAAAGGGGCTTTGATAACACAGGATCTATATAATAGCCATAGAGGACACATCTGGACTTCGGTCAGGGTTCATCAGAATGGATGGTTTATTATCGGTTATCCCTCAGGCTGTTGTTTCTGATTCTGTGTGCATGTGTTGCATCCTGGGTGGGTGTCTCTGTGTTTGTATGTTTAATTGCCTGTCACTTCTGAGCTGGCTGGAGGCAAATCATCAGTAATGTCCAGAAGTTCCTATGCAGAGGCCACACATAAATTCCACGTATACGTTCTTTTTTCTTGTAAAGAGCTGTGAACACACAGAGGCCAAATCCACCCTGAAGATGACTTGACAGCATCACACCGGGGGCTACCATAATTCACTGTAACATCCAGGACAGGTGGGGATGAGCTTGGAAGAGCTCAAACTCAGTCAAATACCTGCAAAATTAAGAGTCAAAATATGAAATTTGTCCTAATTTCTGAGCTGCTCCTCAGATCAAAACTCTTTGCATTGGTTTGATTTAATTTTAGACTGTTTATGATTAAAAAGCTCTGAAGGGAATCTACTTTATTAATTTTAAACTCACATGAGAATTAGGAAGATTTTCACAAACACTTTTCTTCTGTCAGGGGACATTCTTCAGCACATTCTCTCCTCCCCCCACACCTCTCTCTCTCTTGTTCTACCACTTTTCTTTCCACTTATTTGCTGCATTATCACAAAAGCACACAGCTTAGGAAGACTAATGACTTGTTTAGTGAGGCTAATTTAATATCAGACCCCGAAGGACCTCATTTTTTTCCTTTTTTCCACACGGAGATGACCGCATGCACCAACGATCCCGTGTGTTGTGAGGCAGAATGTCACAGTTGTTTCAAGTCCCAGGTGAAGACATATAAAAAATAAAACTTAAGCCTCGTGGTGACAGCTGAGCCAAGAACATAGGTGCTTTCAGGCCATCAGTGAGTGAATATACACTGAAGTCAGAATCCTAAGTCAAGATGAATGGGTGAGTTAAAGGAGTCCTAAGTCTTGTATTCCTCCTGGCATTGAGTATTGATCTTGCAAGTTAAATTTTCTTTAGTGATGAGCTGCATTAGTTTGACTCTGACATCCTTTGGGTTTAAGATTAATAGGTGAAGTTCTGTTATGTTACTTTATTATAGGTAGATTGGTTCTGCAGCAGCACGTCACTGATTGTTTGTCACACAATTACAAAACAATCATTAAATTATAGAAAGCTTAAGTTAAATGAATGCATTTTTGAAGTTAGTAAACAAGAGATAGAAATAATCAGAGCAGCAGTAATAAATGTATCAGAAAGAAAAGAAATCAAACATAAAACAAAGAAACACCAGCAGCAGGAGTTTCTAAAAATAAAAGTGTCATTTGTTGTAAATAAAACCATTCTTGCACCATTGTTTTCTGCATCTGGCGACTAAAACCTTCTCTGTTTGAAAAAAGAATAAAACCGTCCCCACTCAGCCAACTAAACTGTTTAACTTCCTGCTTTAAGAAGTTTATTTCTTAAACAAGTCTACTAAAAAACAAACTACTGATTCAAGAACAGCACAACAAAACAGTCAGCTCAGTGCAAACACTGAGAGTTAGAGCAGCCTCACATTTTGCAGAAATGTTGAATATATTTATCATTTATAGTCATTAGATGTTTACTGAAAATGACTGAAACCATGAAGGTTGATTTTGTTGAGAAATTCAAGAACAAAAACTCTAGGATGACATCTTATCAGGAGTTTTATTTGGGAATAAACAGAGCATCATTAGAGAGTCCTCCAACCTAAACTCCAAAATGTTTTTTTTAACTGAGAGGCTCTAAAGTTACACTTTACAAATGTTTCACATCTAAAAGACACAGTTACATAACAGCCGTCACCTAAACACACATACGTAGAAAACGCTGGGGCTTGTGGACATTCAGTCTGTCTGCGTCAGCGTGACCTGAGACAAACAGGTCAACAAAACACTTCAACCTCCTGAATTAGCTGTGGGCGGTCACTTACAGTAAAGACAACAGGCTTTTTGGCTTAAAAACGAGTTGCTTTGTGGGAAACAATCATTTATCTTGTTGGTAACGTTACTATTTTCTGCTTAGGTTAAGTCATGATGCAGATCTTTAGTCTTTATTATGTTTACAGGAAGCAGGTCTTTACTGTAAACTGATCAGTGTCCATGAACAGCTTTTTATCATAAGGCGTTATAGAATCATCTGTATATAGTATAACTGTCTCTGGTTATAAATGAACAGTAAAGACGAAAACATCCTGGTGAACATCAAAAATCCAACTCAGCTGATTGCTATTTTAATCAGTTCTTGGTGTAGTTTCTTATCCAGGACTTTGTGATCTCATCTAAAAGGTTTTTTTTAAACACCTGAACTTCTTGAATACGTTTCACTTCTCATCCAAAAGGAACTGAAATGAGCAAAATGAGCCTCATTATCATGTAGATGCATGTTCTGCAGGGGGATAGCTGCATATATCTAAATGAAAACCGGAAAATATCCAGTTTATTATCAGATTATGTCAAAATCTCAAACTTTTGCAAAGATCCCCTTAGATTTAATGTCAGTTTGGACTAGAGTCATGAAATGGTTCTGGAGCTGGACTTTGGACCAGAGACAGAATCCTTGTCTGAATAAGTAACTAATAATAAAGTAATTTAGAAACACACTTCTACTATCTCACCTTTTTGAGATAAAACTATTTTGACAGTGGAAATTGGATGTCTAGAAACACGTTTTTAAACGTAAACTTGTTTTTGTTTATTCTGTTTTCATTCCAACCCACAGATGTGCTCTCCCGTCCTCCAGTCGTCCTGTGGGAATACGTCAGAAACACTTAGTGTTTTCACTGCAACATCAGTTTTAATTTCAAATCATTCATGTGTTTAGATGGCAGATACAGAGCCAGTGATCACCCTGATTTTTCCCTTTAAAGGATTAAATGTGAGCTGAAAATCCTATTATATTCCAAACGCAAGCAACTGAGCTCGGTGCACATCCAGCTTGGGGCCGTAATCTCACTGCTCTGGCTCTAATTATCCCATGAGATTAGATCTATGAGCCATAAGATCATGTTGCTTGGATCAGATGATTTGATTAGTTTATATGATCTCAAAGCCTGTTTGCAGTGAATGTTTTCCTGCACCTTGGATGTTGACAGGACAGCAGCTGTCAACGTTTAGAGGTGTCTGTATCAGGATGGTTGAAATATCGGACATGATGGCTGATATTAGAGAAACAGGAAACTTTTCTTTGACAACATCAAGGGGATTTATCCTTGGCAGGCTGGAAAAGCCCTTAGTCTTTTCCAGAAACATCCAAAGTGGGTCAGACAGGGCAGGGCTGACAGCGGTCTGCAACTGATGCTGCAGCTGTGCCCTCATACGTGAGTGTGGGCCGGTCCATTCTTCATGCTCTGCTTGCTCCGTACCGAGCTTTGACACATGTGTCTGCACAAACACAGGGATGACACATCAGGACATAAGACAGAGAAGGGAACGAGGGAGGCTACTTAGGGGAGGAAACTACCCCCCTCCCCACCCTCCTCCTCTCTGTGACAGTCCAATTTATATGTAAAAACAGGACCTTGGCTGCAGAACAGACCACTCTGAAATAATGTGGTTCTGATGCACATTGTTTTCCAAGGAAACCCCCTGCTGGTGCCAAACCACTCACTCTTGTTTCCCTAGAAACAGAGAAGTGGCCTGTAGAAACATACAGTGCTTCTGTTGTAAGAACCAACACTGATACAACAGGGGGAAAGTCCAGCTCCCATCTGTGGTTCTTGTTTTGCCTTTTGGGTATGAACTTCAAGCAGAATAATCAGACAAAAAAGGGGAGAATACAAGAAAGATGACAAAAACCCCAAAATAAATACAAGCCAAAGACATTCTCTGCTAGGGAATACCATCTAAAATACTTCTAGATTTTATACACACACACACACACACACACACACACACACACACACACACACACACACACACACACACACACACACACACACACACACACACACACACACACATATATATATATATATATATATATATATATATATAAATGATTTAGATATACTTTACTCACTTAAAATTCTTTAAACATGTCAATCTTAATCTACTTGCTGCTCTAAAGATCAAACCCTGGAGGGGATCTGTGTGTGTGAGATATACAGGCTACCTCACCCCAGGGAACACATCCAGCATCATATGATTTATAGCAACAATGAGGGGGCCAAGTGCACCTCACACACACACACGCACACACACACACAGAGTCACACACACAGGGTTTTCCGTAACCAGCCAGCACTTAGGCCGTTTTAATTATTACAGATTGCTCTCTGCTGATCTGTCAGTGTTTTAAAGGTGGCTCAAAGTCCTGAATCGATCACAGTTTGCCAACTTGGTGCATCAACACTAAAGTATTTACTTGAGGGAATCGTGAGCTCATTAAACATTCATGTGAACATTTCCGTATGGTGCTGTCGGTTAGAAACTCATTTCTAAATACAAATAAATACATAATACTATTAAATTAATGTACAGATATTTCACAGATGAAACTAGTTGTGTGTTATTCATTACAAGCTACTTTGTGTCAGATTTATTTGTAAATTATTTCATTTTTCTTTGATATTGAACACAAAATAACATCTTTATGTTTTCAGTTCAGACTGGCCAGTTTATTAGACAAAGGGTTTAAAATCAATGCTGAAAATGCAACATCCATCCATCCATCCATCCATTTTCTGTAGCCGCTTAATCCTCCACAGAGGGTCGCGGGAGAGCCGGTGCCTATCTCCAGCGGTCAAGGGGCGAGAGGCGGGGGACACCCTGGACAGGTCGCCAGTCCATCGCAGGGCTGAAAATGCAACATTAATAATAAAATCACTGTCTGAACTCTGTGTAATGATGGTATTTCTAACAAAAGAAGAATGAAACAAACAGTCTGTCAGACGTTGGACTGTACATGTTGAAAACTGAGCTTCACTCCTAAATACACTTCATGCTTTACCTGTTATAACCTCTCCTAGAGCAAACATTTTTACATTTTTCTACATTTTATTGCTTTTGTATTCCTGGGTGTTCATCTGTCACTGATCCAGTGGAGGACAGTGTTCAGGGAAGGCGTTGAGTGAGAAACGTTGTTATGGTGGTTTGTGAAGAGGCCAACAGGTGATGTGGTTCCAGTGGGGGGAAATCTGTGACATGGATGCTGAGTGAGAGGTGTGTGTGTGTGTGTGTGTGTGTGTGTGTGTGTGTGTGTGTGTGTGTGTGTGTGTGTGTGTGTGTGTGTGTGTGTGTGTGTTTATGTATCCACTCAAAAACAAATTCATCTGAAGGATATGGAAGGAAATTATGTCAATCTTTAAAGTTCACTTTTATACACCACATTCATAGTGATCTGGTCAAAAGTTGAGAAAATAATAAAATTGATCATTTTCATTTTGCATGTTGTGTGCACAAAGCTATAGAATCACATGTCATCGTGGGAACAGAACAACCTTTTTTGAATGCTTTCTAAAGAGAAAATGTTCAGATTTGACCAGAGTAGGAGGGTTTGAGGTGTTCAGGTTGTGGTAAAATAATCTGAAAACATCCAAAATCCAACAATCATGGATAAAAAGCAGCATGAGTTTTGGCTGAGTTGACTGTAAACCAGAGGAATACCATGCTGTCAGCCTTATAGGTGCACTCAGGCTGTCGTATTCCTCTTCAGCCACCGTGTCGTTGGTGAAGTTGGATGCTGTAGCAGCGCTGCTCAGATCCAGCACCTTCCCTCTCAGGCAGCCTTATGTCATCACCTAACATTACCATTTCAGATAAGAATGTCATGACATGCAAAGTAACAGGAAAAGCTTGAGCCTGCCCTCAGCTAGAGACCTCTTGAGAACTCCTGAGATCCATTCTATTCCACCTCTCATTTCTCTTTCAGGTAAGATGGTTCAGGCACAATGCAGTTGATTTTTTCCTCCCTGGGGCTTTCTTAGACTTAAATCCAGTCTGATGGCTGTCTCTACAGTAAATCTTATGTTGAACGTGTATGTCCCCAGACACATACAGGTATGCACATGCGCACAGACGAAGAAGCATAGTCATATGAATTCAGCACAAGCAGTTTTCATCTAGAGGCATCCCAATGAGCTGTAGCTTTATTAAAATAACCCCCTCACTGATTCATACTCTTACTTTTTTATATTTTCACCTTCACTTTGCCTCATCTTGTAACAACCCCCGCAAAATGCCAACAAAATTAAACATGACACGTTGAGCTGCAGAGGCTCAGTGCAATTTAACGGTGGAAGATATTTGTTTACTGTAAAGACGTGGGTAATTCCCCTGTCGGATCAGCTGGAAGCTGCAGAGTATAGGCGCTCCTACATCCTGCACACTAAAAGCCCAGAGAGGGTGCTGTTGGGTTCATTATGAGAGTCAGACAGCCACATATTAATTCTGATGCCTATAATTGGATGGTCTATGTCTGAGCAGGATGTGCAAAGAAAGGCAACACTGGGATTTGTCCCTGGAAAAGCCAGGGCATCGCTTGGATGTTTTGTAGCTGAAACCTTCAGACACAAAGATGCCATTGTTTAGAATTTGAAACAAATAATTAATATAAAATGTATTTGCTTTAATTTTGAATTTTTACCTGTTTTCTTTCTGTCCATCTCTCCTGCAGATCCCCAGCTTAAGGGTATAGTGACCAGGTTATATTGCAGGCAGGGATACTACTTGCAGATGAACCCCGATGGCTCTCTTGACGGGACCAAGGATGACAGCAGTAATTCCTGTGAGTATCTTAATGTTGGCCTTCAGTCTCATACATTATAAAATTGTCTGTAAAGTTAAAAGAATTGCTACAGTGAGTGGTCAACTAGCTCTTTGGGTTGAATCCTGTTATATTTGGAGGTGTTTAGCACCTTCTGGTGCAGAAATGGAGCTCTTTCCTGCTGATTTCTAAACCTTAGGGCTGTGCATTCCTTCATGTTTGGAGGAAAAATGTCTCCTTATGGCTCCAGTTTGCCCTTAGAGATAGAGAAAGTGGACCAGGAACCCATGAGCCTAACAGAGAGGAAAATGGTATTATTAGCTTGTTCTGGAACTGCTCCACCAGCGCTTCAGGCTAGGTGGTTAATTTGATTCCAGGACCAGGTGCTAATGCTAGCCTGACACTCCACATTGTGTCATTTACTGTTGTCAGCACGAAGAGATTTGGCACATGTCACATCTGATCAGCTGAAGGAACTCACTGAAACAACAACTTTACATGTAATGTGGACATGGCAGATAGTCAATATGTCACTGATCAAATCAGGTGTTTTCAAACTTCGAATTCGTTAGAAGAAACCAATAGTCCTGAATTTACTTTCCTTTGACTTTTTAAAATGTATGATTTGATGTAAAATCATAAATATAAATAGTATTTATATCCAGCAGGTCTAATCAGTTAACAGCTGGTCTCAGTTCAGCCAAAAACAGAGTATCACTAGTCCTAAAACAGCTTCAATCTTCAAAGTTTCAGCAGTTCTTACAACTTTATCCTGTAACCTTTAACATTGTTGCCAATTGTGTTTTACACTTTTATTTACATAGAGTTTTATGAGAGTAAATGTCACCAGGAGCAGCAAAATATAGCTCTTCTGGTGCACCAGGGGTCAAGTTAGGTAGGAATATTGTAATATTTATACCAAAATAACAATATAATAGGAACTCAGTGGCAGTGTAAAGGTTTAAAAATAACTTTGCATGAATTACTCTGATATTTGATGATTTTTCTACATGGAGCCTGCTCAAAGCACTGTTGCCTCGCAGCAAGGAGGTCGTGGGTTCGCGTCCTGGCTCTGCGGCCTCTCTGCGTGGAGTTTGCATGTTCTCCCCGTGCGTGCGTGGGTTTCCTCCGGGTACTCCAGTTTCCTCCCACAGTCCAAAGACATGACTGTCAGGCTAATTGGGCTGGTAAATTGTCCTTAGGTGTGAGTGGGTGTGTGGTTGTTTGTCTCGTTTGTCTCTGTGTGGCCCTGCGATGGACTGGCGACCTGTCCAGGGTGTCCCCCGCCTCTCGCCCCTTGACCACTGGAGATAGGCACCAGCTCTCCCGCGACCCTCTGTGGAGGATTAAGCGGCTACAGAAAATGGATGGATGGATGGAGGCTGCTCAAAAGTTATGGGTAAAATGGTAAACCTTGTATGCAAAAACACTTCAAAATGTATTTAAAAAATAAATTTAAGCTGCAAAACCTCCAACACCAATCATTTAAGATCAGCAGAAGGGAGAATTAATTTTATGATGTGATTTAGTTCAAATGAATGATATTTTAAGTTCTTTTTAAAAATAATTGTTTGTTTTTCCTTGTGTCTTCCAGCTTTGTTTAACCTTATTCCTGTGGGCCTCAGAGTTGTTGCCATTCAGTCAGTGAAGACAGGGTTATACATCGCCATGAACGGGGAGGGGCATCTCTACACATCAGTAAGAACAGCACTCTATTCTATTCTACTCTATTCTATTCTATTCTATTCTATTCTATTCTATTCTATTCTATTCTATTCTATTCTATTCTATTCTATTCTATTCTATTCTATATTTGATTTTGTTCTGTCTGCTTTACATGTAAACCCCATCTGAACAATCTTTACATGTAAATAAGATTTAAAATGTGATAGTGTTGTCAACTTTTTTGTGACAATAAGTTAAATGTATTTCATTAACAGACTAGTTGAACAAAAAGCAGTAAAGTCAGATCTGTGCTAATCAACAGCAAATAATCTGAGTTTTTTAAAACCTTTACACAGAAAAGCGTCCTGATCTGTGGTTTAGTTCCATTGAATGTCCTTTTATCTGAATATTTTATGTCCTGTGTGGATTTGTGATGTCTGAGCTGCATGATGCATGGAAGCTGACTGGCCCCTTAAACCTGCACCTGCAGCCTTTCTTTGTGAATTTCACATGTTTTTCTCTTAAATGAAAGTTTTTACTAGAACTTTAGTTTCCTCCCATTGTTTAAACATACATGTTAGGTTAGTTGGAGATCACATTAGGTGTGGGTGTGTGACACTAAGGGGTGGATGGATAGATTGATACGTGGCCATTCTTTATTGTCATTATTGACCCTCTTCAAAATAAGCCAAGCTTTAGCAGGCTGCACAGCCAAGGGAGCAATCAGACCTCACTCAGTAGATTTTTTTCTTTCTCTTTGACTCTGTCCTGCACCAGTCATACAAATCAATCAGCCAGAGGAACCCTGGGAGGACTGCTCCTCTTGTAGACAGGAGTATCCATCAGAAGCACTGTCTCTCCCCCTCTGCTGTCCTCCGGTCTTAACTCTCAGAGCACCAAGCAGACATGGTGTCTTTTATTCCTCACTCATTACTGTAGGGGTTAGGAGGCACGCTTCCTTTTAGTGAACTGTAATTCTCAAATACTTAATCACTCGATTTGAAGCATGAAATGAAATTTATCTGAGAAGGATTGACCTAGAATCCTGTAGCTTGAACGGGGATTAATACTATCTATAGGCACAATCATACTGCAACATGCAAGAAGATAAGCTTCAGTTTGTGTTGTTTATACAATCATTTCATCTCACAAATAAAAACTCAACACGGAGAGCTGACTGCAGAATGTCTGTCTTCAGAAATGTTGCTGATGTTGACTGTATGACTGAAGTTTGACACTTTGGACATGCACCAGTTATGAAGAATAAAAACAGACAATAAGGAGAAACAACACCAGTCAGACCTTTAACAGACTCTTGAGTTTCTTTGACACAAATCAATGTTGAAGTCAAACTCAAATTGACCTTTGTTTGATTAAAACCTGCCATGGTTCTTAAGGTTTTCTGTTCAGGTTTGTCGTTGTTGTGTTTAATGTCATCTACCTTCTGTTGGGGTTTTTTTTGTGTGTAGTTTTGTTGTTTTTCTAGTTTTTCCACTCATCACACCTGTTCCTGTTTAATGATTACTCCCTCAGAGCATATTTTTAATGCTGGATGCATGCGGTCACCTGAGGGTTCGGTTCCTTTATGTTCCCTGACCGTGCAGCAGCTAGCTCATTTCTAGAACTCTGGATATTCTCACCTGCCTCCAGTGCTTCAGTCGCCTCTGTTTGGACCACGTTTCATCATAAAACCTTCAGAAGGAAATTCAATATGCTAAAGTGACTTATTTGAAGAGGGTCAGCAATGACATATGGAGGATTGAAGCAGCCGACTGGCGTAAAAAGCTGATTAAAACATTTTATGGCTGTTTCCAGAGCTTTGTCATTGTGTGTTCAGAGCACGCATTTCCTAGAATAATATGAATTCTTATCTTTGAATCCAGTTGGATGTCTTTTGAGGGATGATAAGTAAAGATCAGCTCAAAGTGAGTTACTGTTGATTTTGATTTACTTTGTGTTTGCATGTTTTACAGTTATTTGCAGCTCCATTTAGATTATTATGAAATATTTTCACCCACAAGTTGCTGCTGTGAATGCACATGGATTATTGATTACCAGACCTACTTAATAACTTGTAAATCCTGCTAATTAGCATCCAGACCTAGCAGCAGAGATCAGAACGATGTCTTTGATCATCATATTTTTTGTCCTGAAACCTCTCGACGTGTTTAGTTCAGGCTGAAGAGCTGTGAAGGGGAAACCGAGGGTTTGCTGCCCCCGGTCTCCATCTGCAGCTTATTTCTCTGCTAATGGATGTTTTGATCAGACGTCAACTATCCCAAACACCCACTTGAAGGTCTCTTTTTGCTCCTCAGTGTGTGAATTACTCCGCTAATGGCAGCCTTGCAAGATGTTCTTCATCCTCCTCCAGCTCTAACACCCTCTTCTCTCTGCCTCCTCTCTTCTGCTCTGTAAGCAGGGTTCACCCATTCCTCCTATTATCACAAGCAAAAACCTCTCAGCCGACCTTTTCTAGTCATTTAGGGTGCTTGGTATTTGTTCACTCGCATTTTCAAAAACCACTTAGATGGAATACGAATGCGTAAAAACACATTGATTTAAGTCTGTGAACATAAGTCCATAAAAACCAGCCGGAGTGCTGATCCATTTTCACTAATTAGAATTCACTTGACCAGTCGTATTCTTTCACAGTCTTACATACATCACCGTGGCTTTTGACTCAAATAATGTACTTTGATAATGAGTGACACTTGAAGTGAATCAGAAGGAGAATTCCACTCGAGTCCTTTCAAGGCTTCTGATGGTGCATCATAATCTTTTGTGTGAGGCCCCCGAGGCGCCGAGTGAGGCTGAAATGACAGAGATAGCATCAAAGTGACGTTGCGGCCCGGCACAAAGGACACGCCACAGAATAAAGAGAAGTTCAATCATCTCGCTTCTTTTCAATCTGCTGCCTTTGTATCTGAGCCAATAAACTCTGGGTTAATTCCTCTTCTGGACCGCTCTCTGAATGGAACGTTTCTTCTCTGATCTGATAGAAGGAGTTGTTCCCGACTTGTTGAACAAGGAAGCAGAAGCAGGACTTACAGAAGTCTCCTGATAACTGGAATATAACCCATAATGCAAAAAGGAGATGGAAAGTTAAAACATGAATTATTCTGCAGGGAGTCCAATGTTAAATCCCTAAAAGCTAACAAGGAAGTGTTATGTTTTGTTGCACATGATGACATAGTGTTGCCACAGGAAGCAACTCCCCAGAGCTGATCTTTTTGTCTTTTTTTGGGAGGGTCCTGCTGAAACAGCCTCCTGCCATCTCTCTTGTGTAAAAGTTCAGCATTTCATGGCTGGCTGGGTTTCTTTAGAACCACTTCCCCATGCCTTCACTTGGCTGGAGTCTCTCTGCAGGCCTTCTTTATCAGGAGCTTGCACTTGTCAGTGCTACCTTTTATGATTGTCAAATTGACTTGTCACATCTCTTGAGTGGTTCTTTTTGAAATGAAATCATCAAGAGGACCAATCTGGAGCAGAGCACAGGCTTTAGCTTTCTCTTCTTAAAGGCTGTATCATCGAACACAGAAGACTGAGGGCATCTGCATCCTGCTGGGCCCAATTCAGAATCTATGAACGCTCCAAGGAGCTTGATGTGAGTGCTTCTTTCCTGTACATCAAAATAAAAGAGCATGCTGACAGTGGTTTGAAGCCAAGAGAGTCTTTTGAAGCCTGAAGTCCCATTAATGCAGGTATTGATATTTTTCTTGCTGACATTCTTTTTTTAATTTTCCAACTTCTTACGATTCTTTCAAGCGTTTCTCTGGAATCGTTGCTGGTGAAGGACTCTAATCTTTAGATCGAGTTCAAAAATAATTGTATGGGTGGCGAGTTCACGGTGACTTGGAGGTTTAATGTATTTAACCCTTAAAACTTTCAAGTAATCAGTTCTGACATTTACTCATAAATTACAGAAAAAAAAAGACTCTTCATTAGGTTAGATATGTGATAAATCATAATAGGCTACTCTTTAATTGTATCATTTAGGGAATTCCTTTCCTTTATTCTGAAATACTATGATCTTTTTTCATTCTGTATATTTTAGTTGTCTCTCCATCTGAAACACTTCCTTCTAGCCTCCGTCTTTCTAAAGACCTTCCTCTTGAAAGGTCCAGTCTGCTCTGACTGCTCAGCTTGTCAGGATGCTAACAGCTCATAGTACGTTTGAGCCATGCCAAGCTAGTCTCCAGCTAAGCATTATGCTAATGAAGGTGATATAATAGCAAAGGAAGAAATACCTGCTCTGAATACTACATTTTTTAAGCTTATTACATCAATTACTTTTGATCTTCTGACTTTTAATTTTCTTTAATCTATTCAAATGTATTGTCTTGAAATAGTTTGGTATATTAGACTAATTAATAACAAAACATTATTATCTGCTTATGGGACACATAAATAGATGGACACAAAAAACAAAATGATGTAAAATATATAGATAGAATTATGAAAATGTGCAAAACTTACTGAAAATATAATTCTATGTGCAGATGTGTTATAGAAACTTTTTTTAACAACAGGACAAGTAACAATCTGTTGTTGTTTTGGGCAGAAACTTTGTATCTTCAAAAACAAAAAGTTGCAAGAAAAAAGAAGGATCTGTCTTAATATAACTGTCTGTCTGAATGACTTCAGTGGCCCTCACGTCTGTCATCAGGAAGCGCTTTGAGAAACTGGTGCAGAGCCACATCGTCGCCCACCTGCCAGCAGACCTGGACCCTTTTCAATTTGCCTACAAAGCAAAGAGATCCACAGAGGAGCCCTTCATGCTGCCCTGACACATCTGGAGCAGCAGGGGAACTATGCCAGACTTCTCTTTGTGGACTTCAGCTTGGCACTCAACACCATCCTCAAAATGAAAAGTGGCCAAACTAGCAGATCTGGGACTTCCACCTGAATTTGGATAGTGGACTTCTTGTCAGATCACTCACAGAGAGTCAGGCTGGCTCCACACCTCTGCTGCTATCAGACACAACACTGGGACACCGCAGGGTTGTGTACTCAGCCCACTCCTCTACATCCTCCAAACATTAACATCAAAAGGTTTTCCGGATGACACAACGGTGGTCAGTATCCTGCAACTCAACACCACAAAAACAAATGAGCTTGTTATTGACTTCAGAAAGAACAAAACTGACATCCACTCATCATCAGTGGGGCCTGTGTGGAGAGGGTACCGCGTTCAGGTTTCTTAAGCTGGGTCAGGTGATGACCTGAGATGGAGCACCAACACCAAGGAGCTGCTGCAGAAGCTGCAGCAGAGATTGTATTTTCTGAGGATTCTCATGAAGAACCTTTTTCTGCAAAACCTGCTGCTTGTTTTCTACCACCGTCTCATCATGTGGTACAGCAGCTGCACCTCTTCAAAGAGGACATCACGCCATGGAGTCGTCAGGACAGCAGAGAATGTAATCAGCCTCCCCACCCTGGAAGAAATCTACGCCTGCAATGCCAGATTTTTCCCAGGATTCATCACATCCTGGACATCGCCTCTTCCAGCTGTTGCCATCAGGCAAGAGAGGCCAGGGCAATGAAAACCAAACAGAAAGTCTAAATACAAGAATCAGACAGTATTTATGAGTTTTTTTTAAGTTTTTTTCCAACAAAGATAAACAAATTTCTCCTTGCTAGAAATCCACAACAGAATTACAGCGGCGTTTTACTAAATCAGACGGGAGATTTTAGTTGAGCTGTTGACAAAAGTAAAACATGAAAACATTTCCATGTCTCAAATTTGTGACTTGTGCTTAAAAATGTAACGATGAGAGTTGAGTTGGGGGTATAACCTCATTATTTCTAAAGCGTTGCTCCCTACTGCCTTTAATGCAGTGTCAGGAAAAGAAGAGCCGGAGGGAGAGCAGCTTCATGTATTAATGAACGACAAAATTGAAGGGAGGCTTCAAAGCTCAGCTGGTAAACTGGAGGTCACGGCCAGGAAGAGATGAGAATAGAAGAAGTGCTCCATCAGTCAGTGTCAATGCCTTTACGTTCACTGACTAAATATTTATCTCTGCTAAATACAGTAGCTTCCTTCTTTGCTGAAAAGTTTTTGTGTTTAGTTGTGAAAAAGTTTGTGCAAACTAGTGGCACAAACAATGATTAGTTTCTCATAAACATGGAGTCTCCTCAGTGTGTTTGTATTTCTTTGTGGGATTAGACCAACTGTGAGCTGAGAATCAGTCACACCACAGCCGACTCGTCCTCTGTCTTGTTCCAGGTCAACAGTTTATCTCCTAATGCCAGGTCCTCCCTCTAAACTCCCCTTAGGTTAGTCTGCTGGAAAGTGCAGGTGCTGCCTGAGTTCACAAACTTATGAGTCAATGAATGGATGATGTTGACTTGACAAGTTGACCTAATAAATCAAACATCAAGTCAATGTTTTACACAGTTTTCCTTAAAACTCATCCCAGACTAAAATGTCCAAATGTCTCAAGATTTGTTGTTTTCAACATCTAAATAATCTACGTGTTTTTTATTTTAAACATGTGTTTAGCTTCACTATCTCTCATTCCAAACACCAAGAACTTCCTCAAACTGTACACCAAACCCACCGTGGGTTTTCAGACAGAAACTCAAAAAGCAACATTCATCTCCAGGCTTATTAGAACAAAATGTGCTCATGATGATTTTAGCCTCTGTTGACAGAAAATGATTAAAAGGAACGTTTCTATTTTTTAGGCAACTTATTTAGGGAATTCACATTTTAATATTTTAATCAATTGAGTCTGGAAGCTCATTTTTTTGCAGGTTTCTTTTTCTCCTTCTGTACTTTTCAGACCTGAATCCTGATGAAAGCAACTACTTTTTATATCAATGGGCAGATCAATACTATGGTATCAATACTTGGATAATCAATACTTTTTTAAATATTGCAGTATCACTGTGCTGATTCAAAATATGCTATTTGTGTTTGTGAAAACCAGCCTAAGTGTTTTTTCAAATGTAGTCATAAATATTTTATTTCTTTGTTTTACATCATTTTAAGCCTTTGTTTCAAGTATTTATGTTTATGTATTTTTTTTTACATCTTTTGTATTACCATTGCAATAAACTTGTTAACAAACACTGTGCTGTCAAGTGATTTTCTTTGAAAGGGCAAAGTATGAAAAAGTTCCAGAAACTAACGGTGATGTATCAAAAGGAAAAATGTTGGAATCGACCATCCCTACTATTTTTCTAGACCATGTAGGAACAGAAGTAAAAGTAAACTGTACACAAAGATGTATTAGCAAAAACAAATGAGGTTTTCAGGTCCATGGATTTACGTATATGTTTTGTTGGATTAAATAACTGAGAGGGACATTGTTTTGATTGTTTTTAAATTGATAGGCATGACATAACATGATAAATAAATCTATCCATGGGATAGAAAAAAAACCATTCATTTCTAAATAAAATATTCTTCATTTATATATATTTTTAATAAGCATTATTTGCAAAAAAAATACATTTTTTGAAAGACCTCCTGTAGGATTCTTACCAAGCGACCTTTTGATCTGCAGATATATTATGACTCCACCTCATGTGACCTTAATATGTCCTTTGCATGTGTTCAGCAAAAGCAACCATGATTGTGCAAATAGAAATTTATCTGCTGCTAGTTTTCAGAATGTGTGAACTTTCCCGGTATCCTTCCTCTGCATCTCCAAAAGTTTTCAGTGCTTTCTTTACAGAACCGTGTTCCAGCTGTATTCCTCTGCCTACAAAAGGTCAACTTTCTACCACAGTGGCCAAGTATCGATCCATCAGCCACCGCTTACACAGTATCTCCCTCATCCATCTGGGATAATCCTTACATCCATCCTAAAACAGTGTAGTTCAAAAAACTCACAAACAGTTGTTAGACACTACAGGAAAGCTACAGGGAAAGCTATGAATTATGCGCCACTGAAAGATAATGAGAAAGCAGGAGGCAGGAGAAAATATAAATAGTGTATTGACTTGTGGGTGGTGGTGTTGGGGAGCTTATAGAGGAAAAGGAGAGAGGGATCTCCAAGGTGTGTTTGTCAGGGAAAGCCCTGCTGTGGTTATTATAATCAGTGGTGCATGCAGACAATCACTGCTCGTTGCCCCCATTCGTTTATTATTACGCCTCCTAAAAGCAGCCATCATCGTGTGCAATAATAAAACCATCAAACACAACCAACTCCTTTTATGAGACTAAAATATAATTAGCAATTAATTATTGTGTTTTTTCTAACAGAAAACCTAAAATTAAATTCACTGATCTGTTCTTAGTGAGACAATTAACATTTTATTGATCTCATTTGCCTTCTGAGAGTTTTGTGACTATGTTGAAAATCTTTATATCCATTCACGTGTTCATAATAAGTCCATACGTGTGATGCTATATACCATTTTAAAGTGTGTTTCTGTGTAAAAGTTCAAAAAATCAAAAATCAAAAAATTTTTTATTTCATTCAGTAAAAAAACAAAACAAAAACTAAAATACACAAAACTGCTAATAAGCATAAAGAATGAAAAGGAGCAGAAAGAAGAGGAAAACTCTTATTAATATCTGCCCCTTTAAAAAGAAAATAGTAATATTAAAAAAATAAAAACAAAATAGAATTAAAAAGAAAGGCTTTAAATGAAAATTAGTTTGTTTACTGTCCAAGCCCTTTTGGCAATTAATGTGTAAAAAACAAAAGCTGAATGTTTACCGCGGTTTACCCAGAACTCAAAAATTATCATTTATATATACATACTCATATATATGCATATTCATACCCGTACATCACACATACATAAATCAAACACAGCCCATTAAAGGTCTAAATCATTTCTTTATAAACTTTAAATATAAAGTCTTTTGTCTTCTTTTTAAACTTTTTAATGTTTTGACATTTTTTCATGTCATCACTAATATTGTTCCATAACTGGACTCCTCTTGATGAAACACAATGTAACTTAGCATTAGTTCGTACGGCTGGCTTCATAAACATGTCTGTTCCTCTCAAAACAAAAGTACTCTCCCTGATTTGGAAAAGCTTTTGGATACTGCCCGGTAATTGTTGATTTTTTATTTTGAACATAAACTGAAGTATTTTGAAGTCAACTAGATCTTCAAATTTCAACATGTTTAATTTAATAAATAGAGCATTTGTTGGTTCTGTGTAAGATGATCTAGTGATAATTCTTATGGCCTTTTTTTGAAGAAGAAATATAGAATTGATTGTTGTCCTGTATGTGCTCCCCCAGACTTCAACACAATAAGTCATGTATGGGAGAATGAAGGAGCTGTACAAGATGTATAATGATGGCTGGTTTAAGAAATATTTGACTTTGTTAAGTATTGAAATTGATTTTGATATTTTTGAGTTGATATATTTGATATGCTTCTTCCAACTCAGTTTTTCATCAATCAGGACACCAAGGAATTTAATTTCAGCCACTCTTTCAATTTCTATATGATTTATTGTGAGTTTCTTATTGGTGATGGTTGATCTATTGCCAAATATTATGAACTTTGTTTTATTTAAATTCAGTGTTAATTTATTGGAGTCAAACCAATCCTTAAATTTATTAATTTCATTTCCAACTGCATCCAAAAGCTCCTCCAAGTTGTCACCACAACAAATTAAACTTGTGTCGTCAGCAAACAAAATTGTTTTTAACAAACTGGACACCTCACAAATATTATTAATATATAAAATAAACAATAACGGTCCCAAAACTGAACCTTGAGGAACTCCAAACCCTATTTTCATTAATTTAGATTTGACCTGATTTATTTCTACATACTGTTCTCCATCACTCAGATAACTAGCCAACCAGCTCAGGGCCACTCCTCTCACCCCGTACGTTTGGAGTTTACGTAACAATAATTCATGATCAACGGTATCAAAGGCTTTTTTTAAATCCAGAAAAATTCCAATAGCATATTGTTTATTTTCAATTGCAGAAGTTATCTCTTCCACAAATTCCATTATTGCAAGTGATGTGTTTTTATTCTTTCTAAAACCATATTGTTGGCCATATAGAATATTATGTTTAGTAATAAAATTGTCCAATCGGTTGTAAAATATTTTTTCTAATATTTTAGAGAACTGAGGAAGTAAAGAGATTGGTCTATAATTAGAAAACATGTGCTTATCTCCAGCTTTAAATATTGGTATGACCTTTGCCGTTTTCATTTCATTTGGAAAAATTCCTGTTTTCAAGGATTGATTACAAATGAAGGCAAAAGGTCGGACTACACAATCAATGATGTTCTTCACAAATGCCATGTCTATGTTGTTTGTGTCCTTAGAGTATTTGTTCTTAAATCCTTTGACTATATCTATGATTTCTTTCTCATTGGTGCCTTTTAAAAATACTGTATCCATTATTTCCATATTTATTTTATTATAAATTTCTCTGTTTTTCGGAGGTTTAATTTCTCTTACCAATTCTGATCCAGAGTTTACAAAATAATTATTGAACTCATTAGCAATCATAGTCATATTATCTATGGACTCATTTTCTTTCAGGAAGTAAGAGGGAAAGTTGGATCTCTCTTCTCTATTTCTGATGATTTTATTAATTATTTTCCATGTATTCTTTATGTTGGTTTTATTGTTGTTTAGTAACTTAGTATAATAATCTTTTTTGCTTTTTCTTATAATTTTGATTAATTTATTTTTATATAACTTGTACTTGAGTTCTGCTTTGGTGGTTTTTTCCTTTAAGAAATCTTTATAGAGCACCTTTTTCTTTTTACAAGCATTTATAATACCCTTTGTAATCCAAGGTTTTTTGTCAGCATTCGTGATTATTTTCCTTGTCACTAGAGGGCAGTGTTTTTCATAAAGAACTGTTATTGCCGTTATAAAAGTTTGATAGGCTACATCAACGTCTTCCACATAGACCTTACTCCAATCGTAGCTCTCTAGATCATTTCTGAGAGCCTGGATTGCTCCTTCATTTATTTGTCTGACGGTTTTGTACTTAGGGAGGTCTGGTTTATCTTCCAATGTTTTATGAACGATTACAAATACAGGCAGATGGTCACTAGAATCATTTATGATTAACCCACAACTTATTTCCTTATCAACTACATTTGTAAAAATATTATCTATCAATGTTTCCCTGTTAATTGTTATCCTGGTTGGTCGTGTAATTGTTGGATACAAACTTATACTATACATTGAGTTAATAAAATCATCAATGGTCTTAAGTTCCCAAGGATTTAACAAATCAATATTAAAGTCCCCACAAAGAAAAAACATTTTCTTGTCAGTTATTTTGCTAAACCTCCCCACTATCGTGTCTCTAAATGTATCAATGCATGTACCAGGAGCTCTGTAGACGCAGCTTATAAGTAGATCTTTACAATTGTCAATTTCAATTTTTACTGTAACACATTCCATTATACCTTCAACTACTAATGACAAATCCTCAACCTTCTTACTTTTGTACATATTATCAATGTATAAGGCTACTCCACCTCCCTGTTTGTGTGATCGATGAGTAAAGAACATCTCATAACCAGCTATGTCAACAGAGGACGCTTTCTCCTGGTTCAACCAGGTCTCAGAAATGGCTTTGACTGTGACTCTGGTCTTTAACTCCTTTAAGCATTGTTCTATTTTAGACTTATTGGCTAACAAACTGCTACTGTTAAAGTGTATAATAGATAGTGCCCCCACTGTTTCAATATTTGTGTTAAATGACTCTTCTGTATAGTAGTCACAATTATCTTGTATATCATTAAAGAAGTGATTGTCAGGGTCTACATTGTTTCCGATCTCATGATCTTTATAGTCAGTGAAGTTGTATGTTTCCAACCTTAAGTGTAAATGATCATAACTGGAGGGTCTTTGTACTTCACAGCTGTTAATTTGAGCTTCTTCTCTAGTTTTGTAATGTAACATTTATTGTTTTCATGTATGGCACCATGTCATTGTCATCACTGATCTCCTTTGTACTTGTCCAGTTCTGAAATGTCTTTAATAAGAAGTATCTTCGCCTGCTCAGGCGATCCATTCAGTTTCAGAAATATTTTACAGTTATTTGACCATGTTGATTGTATCTTGCCTTGTTTCTTCAGAATCCATGCCTGTCTTGCAATTTCAGCATTCTTCCTAGTCAAATGTTCATTTAGGAATACATTTGTACCTCTTAATTTTTTACCTTGCTTGAGCACTGACAATTTTTGTTTCCTGCTTATGAATCTGATGACTATGGCCGGCTTCATATTTTTGTCTCTCTTTGGTAAGGGGTGACAAGCTTCAATGTCTTGGCTCCTAACATTTATCCCTCTGCTGTTAAGAAAGTTGACCACCTGCTGCTCAGAAGAGTCCAGATCTTGTTCAGTTGGAACTTCATCAGGATTAACAGCTCTAACATAAGACCGAGGCTTAATTTCCAGACCACTGACAATTATGTCATTTATCCGTTGACATTGCTCTAAGTTATCCACTCGGGCTTCCAAAAATGAATTTTTTTTGTCCTGTTCTGTAGTCAGACTTTTCAGTTCTTTGATTTCATCCATTAGGTTCATGATTAGTTTTTGTTGCTTTGATATGTTTGTCACTTCATCTGTTAGAAAACTCTAAGTTATAAATAACTATCCTACTTGTAACATTTCCTAGTGGCGGGGAAAGTGATGAGTATTACCATCATCATCATCATCATCATCATCATCATCATCATCATCATCAGATTAGTCAAACTGGATTAACTGGAAGTCTGTTAATAATGTGTAATACCTGACATGAGATTCCAGTCTAATGTTTAATACTCTTGATATTTTAGATGCAAAAATCAACCAAGAAAATGGTGAAGACGCCTGTTAAGAGAAAGATTTATTCTCCAACTTCATTGTCAGTGAGTGGCAGATAAAATAAATAAAAATCCTGTAGATTAACAGTTCATCCTATTCAACCTTCTCCTTGTTTTCTGATTCAGTCAACGTTTGCAAAATGTTTTATTTATTCAAACTCACCAAACAGTTTATGCAGAAACATAGTCGACTTGATTCTTTTGATGAATGATTACAAAGATTTATGGTTTCCTATGTCAGACTATATTTATGTGCATGAACCATTGGGACCTTGCCAACATGCACATGTTTGTATTCGTTTGGATTGGTCATTCTTTACTTTCTGATTTTCACTGTTAAAATGCACATCTGGGTTGCACACAAGTGACCTCAGATGGTATTAGTGAACTTTATGAACACCAAGACCAACTCTTCCTTTGTCAATGACAACATCTATCAATATGTGATGGGCCTTTATACCACGTGTAGTGTTTAAATGCAGGATATCAAATGAAAAGCTGAAGGTGAAGGGGTCGTGCATTAGCTGACTGAACATGCAAAGAGCAAGAAAGTGTTCAAATGTAAAAACTGACATAGTAAATTGTTGCATGCATGTGCAAATAGTGGGTTGTGTGTGTGTATCTATAAGACTGAATGGTGTAGTAGCTCAGTACGTGATAACTTGGGCAAGAACTTCACTCACCTCGCCTGCTATCCTTAACCCTGCTTCTGTCAGTCTGCATCAGGGTAGCTGTGGCTACAATGCAGCTCACTGCCATCACATGTGAATTTGTGTATGAGTAGGTAAATGTGTGTATTCTAGAGTGCTTTTGAGTCTTTGACTTGAAAAAGCACTATACAAATGCAGGCCATGAAAAGCCAAATGAAGGCAAGTCAGAACAAGAGTTGAATTTGGTCTTTGTTTCAGTGGAGGAGCCACAGAGGACATTACAGATGGCATCACTGACAGTTCTCCATGAATGCACATTGCTGTAGTTATCAAAGCAAACATGCCTAGCCTGTTCACTGAATTAATGACCCCAGTTGTGGCCTAATTGGTTTCCCAGTGTGTAAATGTCAAGCACCATGCAAATACAAACGGCTCGCTTATGGTTTTTGCTCGAGAGCTGCATTACATGTCCAAACTAGCAGTGGTAGGATGAGTGTAGTAATACAAAATAATGAAGAGGTTAGTATAAACAGAACCACAATATTCATCATTTGAAAACTTACCAGATCACATAAATCTAACAGTCTTCTTGAATGTAGTTCAGATTTAGAACATTTTATTTGAGAAAACTTTACGGAATTAGCAATTCATTAAATAATGGAAAATCAAGGAAATGAAATCTAATGTTGGTCAGTCTGTAAATCATTTTAGTTTATGACTAACCAAACAGCATCAGATAAATTATGTTTTATTACATTATAAATTCTCAAGGGTGAGAGCTGCCTCCTGCCTCAGAGAGATGTTGGAGGTTCCGTCTTTCCTGACTGGATCAAACTGGATCAAACTGTGGGTGTGTGAAAGATGCAGGGGTTTTTTCTGTGATAGAAAAGCCCTCAGTGATCAGCCTGCCTGTAGGTGTAATAGCTGCGATTTTCTCTTTTCCTCCACAAGAATCCCTTTTCCTTTGCAGTTTCCACCCATGAAGTGAAACTAACGTTTTATCAAGCCTTACCCTGGAGTCCTAAAAATCAATATAGTGAGAGCTCTCACGGAAGGGCTTTAAATCATGAAAATTCATTCTCTTAAATCACAGGCGAAGTCTGCTTCGACTTTGTATTTGGCTTTTCACACTGTGAGACGGTCAATGCAACAGCAGGAAGACTCCAAAGTGCAAGTTTAGGGACAAGTGTACACCAGCTTAACGGCCATCTAGGAATCACTCACTTCTCAGTGCACATCACAGATATGTACTCAGTCAGCTGTTTTCACTGCAACATCTTGTGGTTATGATACTTAAAACAGATCCTAAAGAAGACAAGTTTTAATAAAACAAACAGTGGTGTGATACACCCACACATGCTCTTTTATTATTACGCTTTTCTAAAGGAAAAAATAAAATAGGTAAGCCTGACATCTTTATAATGAAGACAAAATTTGAAGTTCTCAGCCTGTGTGTGGTTGTCAAAATTTAGAATAAGTATGTAAATCACTTTTGATGGGAGAATAGGATTTACATGCATGTCTTCATTAGATGCAGAAGAATTGCAACACACAACATGCGTCTGATTTCCACTCACTCTGACGAAGGCTGATACCCCAACATGTCTAATAAAACATCCAACTTGTATAAACACATTTTCTAACTATCTGTCATATTATTATGCTTTGAATGGTCTCATCACTGAGATCCACAAATTCAACAGTTTTTCTGTCTCCTTTATTGTGTCTACTACAACAAATGGTGGCAGCGGTGGGATTAGGGAGACATGAAGACGCAGCTTCTAACACAATGCCATGATAAAACGATGAGGAAGAAACCTTGCTATGTTTAAAATATCTTCTTCTTGTAAGAGTGACTGCAATGCTGGAACAGATGGCATTTTACTTTATTGTCTCACATGCTGAACCACTGAAATGGGATTTCTTTATTCCTTTCATCTGATTTAAATCTCTTTTGGAATACAAAGACCAGAAGTGAACATTTAACATTCTGAAATTCAAATGTGTTACCTTTCCCCTCTAATTTTATGCAGCTCTGTTTTAAGAATTCAGAACTTTCATGCAGCCTTCAAATTTTTCTTTGTTTATATTTATCATTTAAAATAAACGAGGCCCGTGTTAAAATAGCTTCTCCAAAATAAACCAAAAATATGATGATTTAATTTCATTCTCCCACTGATCCCATCATCTGATCTGCACCTTTTTGTGCTGCAAAGAAGAAAAAGTGTGGGATCCAAACTGAAAGGGAAACCAAATTAAACTGACTGCCTTGATGGTTTTCAAATCCAATCCTTTAAGAACGTTTTTATGCATTTGAGTTGAATCAGAAGAAATGAAAGCAAACTGGGCCACCATCAAAGTCTTGAGACAGCTGCTTGTTGTTGTTTCTCATAAAACATCAGAGCTTAGCATGGTGGCAGTTCAACAGATTGCAGCAGAAGCAGCCTCCATAACAACATATGGGATGCATTTTGATTTAAAGGGATGCTTCAGCATAAGGATTATGTTCAGGCATGTATATAAGGGATTGGGGATTAATGTGTAAGGATTATGTTGAACTATGTACAAACCAAATGCTAGAAGAAAATACAGTTTGTGCATATATTAAATTGCAATGTAAGCTTTTGTTTTATTTGGATTGATTGACAGAAGTCATGCAAACAAAAAATAGGAGATTTGTTGCAGATGAAAAGCCTTCTGAGGCTTGGAAATATCGTCTAAACTTGAGTTTGCTCCCTACAGTTTTCAAATTTTGTGTTTACATCATTTAAAAAAAAAAAATTAGTGTTCACTGTAAGGCGTTTGAGAATCCGAGTCACTGATTGATGGGATTTGGCTTGTTATTGAACTCCTGATGGGCAGGGCACTTAGTTTCAGGGTTTTTTCTGGCTGGCTGGTTGACTCACGTAGCCTTTCAACAAGAGACACAGGCTGCTGGGGAATCCTCTGCTGTCCTGTCGTCATCCATGGATACACGGGACAAGTGCACTGGCAGCTTGTCAGAAACGTTTCAGCAGAGATGGATGCTGTGAAATGGTCCCTCTGCAGTCATCAAAAAGAAAAAGGTAGGATTTCTGCAGCAAAACCTATTAGTTTTTACTATAAAATCCACAAAAATAAATTGAGAAAAAACATATCAATCATAATAACATCTGACAGGCCTTATGTTTCTAATCTGTATAATAATGTATAAAAATATGATGTTATAAAGTCTAAAATCAAGGTCTAAATGCACAGGATGAGAACAAAAATACCTTTAGGCCTTTTCACAATGAATAAAGACCCAACTAAGTTCTTTGACATCTATCGGCCTCGTTAGGGAAGTTTGATACATGTTGAAACCATTCATAACCTGCCATGTTCTGTCACAGCTAATTGGACCCTGCTGTGTTCTCAATACTCCCTTAAAACTTTACTAAGGCCCTGCAGAGACCATCCATGTTCTGGGGACTTTTTGCATCATAGCATGTCCTTGTGTGAAAGGGGTCCTATCATCATGTGAAAGTTATTTTGCAATAAAGGATCATTTTAAGACACAGATAAGTGTTAGATTTTTACATTTTCTTGATTATTTTTATTAGCATTTTTATGCAAATGCTTCATAGCATTTGGGTTATATATATACAGTATATATATATTTTAAGGTCAGCAATTCCAGCTTATTTTCACATTAAAATCTATAAAAAATGCCAAATGAGAGCAATGGTGGGTTATTACAAAACTGACCACAATTAAGTCATGAGTAGCCGAAACACTTGTTGTGTTTGAACCATAACAACCCAACCAATACAGGAAAAAGACCTGCACACATCCAAAAAATATTTCAATATAATCCAAATGCATAAAGCCTCCTTTGCCTTAATCTTGTGAAAATCCATGCCACTTTAGACCTTTGTTAAGCTATTGGCCTTCTCTGAATCATTTAAGCTGCATACCCCTTAAACACCTGTTAAACCATGAAGAATCTGAGTGTGCCTGCAACTGTGATAAGAGGTAGTCCTCCAGCTCAATTTAACACCAAACCTTGTAACCAAAATTGCACTGCACTACATTCTATATCTGCAAAACCTCTGCTGTGCCTTTCCACCCACCCATGGTGCAAGGTGTCACTAAAGATGAAAGGACAAACAATGCAGGTGTGCCGCACTAAACTGCACCTGTTTTCCCCACCTGCCTCTGCTTCTGTGAAAATAGAACTCTTTATCTCTCAGCCAGATGAGGGATTTATTTGTAGTTTTAATGACAATTCATTGCTGTGAGCATGCTTCAGATCTCACCCGTAGGACGGCGCCATAGGTGAGCTGTGCTGAATCCTTGATGACAGCTAGAAAAATGTATTTCATAGCTCAGTAGAGCAGGATTTCTATGGCCCATCAGATGATCCTGTGATGAGATGTGGGGTTATCTTTGAAGGCAGGAGGCATTCATAATCCAGTGACATTGTAAGACACATTTTACTACTGATGCCATTATAACCTTGTGCAGCTTCAGTAGCACGAGTAAACTACAAGACTCTATATTTAGATGTTTCACAGGACTTGTTGACTTTAGAGAATGTACTTGTTGTAGTGTTTAGAGTAAGTTAGTGTTTGAGATGTTTGGCTGTAACAATTATCTGTTGTGAAAATAAAATCATCTCATGAGATAAATTTCTAATATAAGCAGATTATGATTAATAAAGCAATAGTTTGTGCTTAAGGTGTTGAAAAGGTTTGATCCTCAAATGTAAAACTGAATCACATCCTTTATTTGGAAGCTAAAAGAAATGTAAAAAAGGATGGTGAGTCAACAAGGAGAGGATAAAGACTTCTTCCAATAAAGGAAGAAAAATCTGGGACAGTTTTCAGGGTAAACAACAAAAAAATCATGGAATCATGAGTGAAAGAGAAGAAGCAGCACTCCATACACACCTCACACACATTTTTAATGTACCCACACTGTATTTCTGTCTTGTGAGTGACTGCTTTTTGCTTATGATTAGACTTGCATGAGTGTGCTCAGTGTGTGGTTGTGTGTGAAATGTGTCAGTATACCCGTAAGCTTCCTTGACGAGAGTTGACTGGCCAATGTAAGAAAAATCTGGCTGGCCTGACACCAATCTGCCATCAGTTTATGGATCAACTGCAGCAGAGTGGAATAAAACACACACTTGACACCCTGATGATCCAGCAGGGGGGTAGAGTGACACAGTGCTGCTCACCAGGTTCTTCTGCGGTCGTCTTTTTCTACACTTTGTCTTCTTACCCAAAAATCCACATTTAAATTGTATATAAACTGTAAATATATTGCCTATATTTTAATATTATAATGATGTAAGCATCCACATTGGTGTCAGGCTTTAAAATAATTTACAACAGATTTTTGAGAATAAAAAATACCTTTTTCAACTATTAAATTTATTTAACTTTAATCTGCAGAGCACTTCAAACCAAAATATATCTCACTATTTATTGACTACTGCATGTTCCGGATCATAACCCACTGAGAATAACACGTTTCTTTGTGTGTGGAGGGAGGAGGTTTATAATGAGCCAGGAGAGCTAGTGGTAATGGCTCTCTGTCTTCAGGGAAACTTTATTGAAAGACTAAGTGCTTCTGGTGCCCTAATACCTGAAAAATAACTGCTATGGTTGTAGTTAATTCATGCAGTGTAATTTTATAAACATGTACATGGTCATCAGTTCATTAGTTCAACTGTTTTCTGTCTGATCTGATCAGTGTCATCAAGTGTTTCTGATGTGAATTTTGACTTTGCAGCATCAGGATGTCAAACTTCAGCCCTCATGTTTCAGTCTGTCAAACTCATTCTCAGGAATGTTTCATTAAAAAAAGTAACAGTCTGAAATTATAGAAAGCATTCTTGGGAATTTGTCCTGGATTCCCATTTTCTTTTTTCCTCTGATCACACTGTGCAGACTTTATGATTTTCTTTTCTTTTTTTAGAAAAAGTAAAAAGTGTGCCTTGCTGCAGAGTCCATGATCCAGCTGTTTACAGGCTATCCTCTCCATTTGGCCCCTCACTCTTCTTCCTCCTCTGAGTTTAATAATCAGACAGGTCTGCTGAAGCTCCTATTGTCTGCACACACTGCCTACGTGACTTCTATACAGATGAGAGCAGCGTAGCAATGTCAATGTCGCTCAGCTTTCTGGAGGTTGACCTTTTTCTGTGGATTAACAGGTTTTATGCTGGCAGCATTAATAAACGATTTCTTGGTTCCCACAGTGGGGTAGTGAGCAATCACTTTGCATATTAATAAGCATCTTATAAACCCCCGCTCACCTACTTTTAGCTTGTCTTAATCTGCAATCACAGCTGATTTTTTTCAATTCTCCTTATTTTAGCTCTTGTTTGTAGGAGCCGTTTACCCTATTTTAGGGTTTTCTTAATCATTATTTAAACCTCCACTCTCAGAGACCGTTTATTTTTTTTATTCTTATTATTGTTTCAGTTATTATTCCTCCCTGGATTCACCCCCCCCCACACACACACACACACACACACACACACAAACTCCCCCTTTTTTCCTCTCAGAATCAATTCTTTTTGGTTTGCTGTGACTGTTCTTTATTTCCGTCCCTGTCTCTTTGCTTTGCTGATTATGTGAGGCCGAGCAGTTTTGGCCCTCATGCTGTCTGTGGCCAAGGTCAATTATGGCCTCCCCATTCAGAGCGTGGCCAATCACATGCTAAAGGAGCCACTGATGTGGAGCGCCAGGCGGGGGGACATCGAGCGGGTAGAAAATCAACCATTTGGTGCCTCAAAAATGATTCGATTTTCCGCTGGTGTAAAAGTGTGTGCTGTGTCTCAGTCTCCTTCTCTTTGTCCTCCTTCAATGTCACCCCGATTTTCACAGAATACTTCAGCAGGTAGGGAAAGGAAGTTTTTGTAAATGTCTTTTTTAAAGTCTTACAAGACAAGTGTAGACTTTAAGGATATGTGACTTAAAATTAATGTTAAAGCTTATTATAGAGGCAAATCCTTCGGGTTTATTTCAACAGCAATTGTAGAAATGTCTTGATGTTTAACTCTGTACCACAGAAGTGGTTTAGTACTTTTATTTGTTTCAAATGAGGAAGAACAAAAGCTGTTCCTTTAAGAGATGCACTCTGGTTATCTCACGTTAAAAAGACCCTCTGGAAAGATTTTCCAGCTAAATTAGAAGAAAACATTTTTAATTAGAAAATTTTCAGTAAATATTTAAAGTAGAACTTTGATATTTTTGAGAAGAAGATAAATCGGCTTCTAAAATCCCCAGATAATACATAAGTGGCCATATTGTTATTAAACCAGGAAGAACAGAAGCAAAAATCACATAATTGACATATTTTATAATAATGTGTTTAGCTGTTTTGGAATGATTTAATCTGAGCAGTAAAATATTGAGTCATCAGACTAAAGAAATGAAAGAACTGAATGAACTTGGCCGTTAAAGGTCTTAAAGGAATAAATGATCTGTCAGAACAATCATCTGGTTGTTTTGTCTTTAACTTCTGATCAGAAGGTTTAGCTCACACTGAAACACTTAAACAATACAGCTGTGCTGTGACAGCTTTGGAATGGTAACAGAAATTTAACAATAAAAAACAGGATGTTGATTCAGAATTCATAAATGAATTAATAATGTTTTAGTTAATGGCTGCTGATTACTCTATAAACACTCATTTTCAGTGACTTGTTCAACTTTGTTCACAAATTGGACCTCAAAGCAGACATGTGTACATGTACAGGCTCATTTACGTCCCCAAAAAGTAAAAAGTACATAAGTATTCTAAATATCAATATCAGGGGACCATCTGTGTTAGAGGGGAATAAAATTAACATTTTTTATCAAGATTTTGTCTCAACAGCCTTGGAATAAATCTTGTTTTTGACCTATGAACCAACCAGCTGATCGACCAGTTAGCTTGATGCCTTGTTATTGGGAGGTTAATGGTTTAAATCCCTGTTAGGGTAACCTGAGTAACCTGAGAGTGAACACACTGATGTTCAGCTGTCTCAGATATCTCCTTGATTAACATGTCTGACATGACTGGAAGCACCAATCTATGATATACAGAATACTACATTCCAGTAGAAAGTGCTTTTGTACCTTTTTAAGAATCTGCCTTTTGCCCTGGTAATGTAGGTCACCAGAGGTCACCCCTAAAAGGTACAAATTACAAGGGTAGCAACAAGTACTCGCAGGTGAATGTATAAGGGTTAGAGTTTTTACCCCTAAAAGTAAATGTGGGTACTTTTGTCTGAAGTCTAGTAATGTGGATTATGGCTCATATGGCTCAGCTATAAGATTTGGCTTGTTGAGCTTTTAAATGCCTCCTTGTTTGTTTATGTTTATGTATCTGACAGATGCATTGCTCCATATTCACCTTCTGCATTCTTGATCCTTTCAACACACTCAGCATGACACGGTTTGATATTTTATGGGGTAATCTTGCAGCAGTAAACTATAAAAGTGTTGGTAAGTTTGATTTGTATTGGTTCTGATGGATGTCTTTGTGGTAGCAATGTGTTTTTTATGATTTGCTCAGTATGAGGTATTTCATTTGCCTGACTGTATAAAGACACGGGTCAGTGATTAAATGAGGAGACATGACTAAAGGATGGCATGTTAAAAGCATTCAACATGCCACTGACACACTCTGAATACAATCAGCAAACAATGCATCTGACGTCAGCGGCCTTCACTGCTCCGAGCTACAAATGCAGCTGATTACAGTGACCGTCTTGTTCTGCAAACAAACCACCTCCGCATGTTCAGCCTCCATAAACACAAACGTATGTGAAGGCATTTGATTAGCTACAATTACAGCCCTGGCACCAGCTTACTTCTACTCAAGGCTGTTTTGTAGATGTTATAAAAGTAATCACTGTGCTAAACCTGGTGTGCCATTGAACTGATGTGCTCCGTTAGAGCAACTAAACAGGATGGGGAAACGTGAGAGAAGGGTAAAAAATAAAAGGTGTTTTCTCTTTACAAATTTAGCTACAAGTGTATAAATATTCATGAAACAAAGGTTTTCTCATAGGGATGCAGCTCTTATTAAGGTAGGCATGTCCAAAGTGTGGCCAAAGGGCCACTTGCAGCCCTCTGAGTGATCTAGTGCAGCCCTAAACCACATTTCAAAAATAAATTCTACTGAGTATCATTCCTAAATCCTGAGAAAATATAAAGAGCAGCGTTACTGAAGAAGGACTGACCCATATCCTGTTCTTGTTACTGAGAATGAAGTCAAATGTATTTTAAATACCAGCAAATGAACTTTTTCACATTTCTACAAAAAGTGAATCGTTTGTTTATTAAAATAATGTACTTGGTGCAGTAAAAAAAAAAAATCACAATAAAATCATTTTTGCATTTTTTTTTTTGTGTATTTATTTATTACTGTGACCTGTGAGTTCTTGGCAATTTTGGCCCTCATCTTTAAAGCAGCACTCCGGAGGATTTCATCAGGAGAGCAGTTTTTGAATCTAGCGTCCAAAGGCTCCTCCTCAAAACATCTCGACACGCGCGTCCGGTCGCGTGTGCGCGCGTGCACGCGGCGCATATACTTCGGACATGAACTGTACAGCTCAATGTGTAGGGTTTAATCACTCACAGTTCACAATCTTATTCCAACAATACTACGAGGGTCTGATGAGCCCTCTCTGTCCCTGCTGCTTCTGATATTAGCTCTGTTAGCAGAGAGCTGCTGCTGGACTCTGAAGCTGAACTTGACTTGGCCCTGGATGAACTTTCTGACCAAAATAAACGCAAAACCCTGTCAAGCCTTGCCATTCTGTGAGGTGAAAGGTTTAAAAATTAAAATAAATCCGTCTTTAGCTGGAGAATGGGTAGGTTTTTAGTAGAAATGAGCCGTGAGTCCTCAGTGAACGGCTGAGACGGCAGAGAAACACACGGAGCGTCCTGTACGACAGCGCCCCCTACTGGTACAGGTTTGGTCGATGCGCGTGCATGTTGAGAGAATGCAGAAATTTGAATTTCATTGGCTGAAAAATGTCGGCGGCAAGAAATAATGGAAAGGGGTCTCTAGGAGGAAGGAGGGTCTTCATCAGAATGACAGATGTTGTGGAACTCAACCCATAGATCATAGTTTAGACCTGAAATATCATTTAAAACATTTAGAAAACTTTGATACAGAGAAAAATGCTCCAGAGTGCCGCTTTAAGTGTTTTGAATCTCCCGCCTCATAAGGCAGAACGAGGAATTATAAGAACTCATTAGGGATTCAATAGTTTTGCATTAAGTTTAACCAAAAAAGTGTTCTTTTAAACATAAATGATAAATCTATCTTTGAAAAGCTCACATTATTATAGGACACCCCCCCCCCCCCTCACCCACACAACAAAAACAGATTAGATGTAACCCACTGAAAATATTTCATACAGAAGATATCAGACAGGCTCATGCATGTCTCCCATGTTACTACTTATAAGTAACATGACAGGCTGTTAAATGCCTTGTGAGACGTAATCATCGAGCAGACAGATCCAGATCAGGGTGTTTACACATCTAGTGCTATAAAATCCCCACTCCGACCCATCGGTCCCTGCTCAGACGGCTTTGACTATTCTCAGCTGGAACTGAGCGCGCTCCTCCTCTGGAGTTTTCTGACATGTCAGCTGTTGCTGTCATTATGCATTATGTATCTGTGCCCTCCTCAGAAATGCCCACAAGTCCTCAAGCGAGGATGGAGAGGACACTCGGAATACAGTCGGGTGCTTCTCCGGGATCATTAATGTCATCCAACGTGTCTCTTTGCTTCTTCTTGCTCAGCTCCTCTGTCAGCTGAATACCATCTGGGGAGCAACGCTCTGACAGGAGTAATTCACCAAAGAGCTAATTGGATGATAATCATGGCATTGTGTGTTCTGAGTTCAAAACACTCATAAATAACATCACATGCTGCTAAATGACACTTAGAAAGAAACAACAACATGAGAAGAGTGGTAAAAAAACAGATTCTGAAAAATAATTTATTTTTTAGCAGCTCAGTGACTTGTTTGTTCATATGAAAATACATTGATTCTTGTAACTTATTCAATAATCAGTGTTATGTTTTTATTAAATATTTTGTGCTGTCTTGTTTTATTGATTTGGTCCCACATTTGTTAAAATTTCAAGCTAATTTAAGAGTTTTCATTTGAGATTTCTTGCATTAGTAAAATTAGTTGTCATATAAAGTCTTAACATTAAATATACTTTATATGCTGATGACATAATCCTTGTCTGAGGAGTCCAGTGATTTTGCAAAACTAAACTAATCTGATTACAGACTCAGATCAATGTATTATTATTATATTTTTACATGTAATCTTTCTCAGGTTCAGCTGGAACAGAACCCTTTTGTAAATTTAATTGGTAAGTTTTTATCATGATAGTTGGGTAATGAAACCTAATCAAAACCCTGTAAGCTGATGTGTATTTGATAAAAATACACATCGTTTTGTACTTTAACCTAAATACTATAAAAAGTAAACCTGGCACAGCATCTGGATGGACAAGTCTCCTTGTTACTTGTGTCTTAGTGTCAGTGCATGACCACGTCCTACTGGAAGTGTGAGTTAATTGGTGAAACGACACGCTCTCACATCTGGAGTCAAGGCTAAGGCCAAGGAGAGCATTTCATTTAAGGTGATTACTAAATGTACATTTCACCTGGCGAGGCCATTTCTGTGGTTAACACAACAGTATACTTCACAATGTTAGCATGATATGAAGCTGACTTCTGTCCTGATGACCTCCAAGCTGTAAATTATAAATCTAACATGAGTTTGATCAGTTCAATTCATCATAAAATGAACTTCCATCTGCATCATTTTTTGCCAAGTTCTTTACGAGTTGTGTGTCGTTTGTGTCTGTCTCTGCAGGAACTCTTTACAGCAGAATGCAAGTTCAAAGAGTCCGTGTTCGAGAACTACTACGTGATCTACTCGTCCATGCTGTACAGACAACAGGAGTCAGGGAGGGCGTGGTTCCTAGGGCTCAACAAAGACGGACAAGCCATGAAAGGGAACCGGGTGAAGAAAACCAAACCAGCTGCTCACTTCCTGCCCAAGCCATTAGAAGGTATTGGCTTATTTATAAAACTCAGGTGTTACAGGTATCGCCATAAATAAACAAATACTAAACATAAGGCGCCATCTTCCATTACTTCTCAGATAAATATGCATCTACTGTAAAGAAGTGTTTGACACATGTTTCTATTTGTTTGCTGATTCGCTGTTTTGCGGCTGTAAAACAGTATAGAAGTGGGGGCAGGGCAGATAAGTGCAGCATGAAATCTTGATCGTCCTGCAGATGCCACCATCGCTCTCGTCAGCCACCAGCCTGATTGCGTCCCATCATTTTAAACAGGGAATCAAAGTGAAGTGTCCTGTCAAGACAGTAATACAGCTGTGGTGGAGTGGCTGTAAAGAGGGGGGATAATGAGGCTTTGCTTTTGTTTTATATGTTTCACATTTTCATTTTCACTCAAAGCGCTACTATCTGTAATTTGCAGCTTTTTTTTTGGTGCTGATTTTTTTTCTCTTAAAAAACAGCAAGTAAATGTATTGTTTGAAAAAGGAAAAGAGGTTCTTGCTAACAGCGTTTCCTTTGTCTCTGCTCCTCCAGTTGCCATGTACAGAGAGCCATCGTTGCATGATGTTGGAGAGACATTGCCTAAGGCGGCGGTACCTCCCAGTAAAAGCACAAGTGAGCCAGTGGTGATGAACGGAGGCAAACCTGTCAGCAAACCCGACAAACCAACCACATAGCCACACCTGAGCTGTGTCCAGTGTGTGTCTGGAGGGGAGGAGTGTGACAGAGGCAGGGCTTTTTTTTTCCCAAACAGACTCCAGACTCTCTTTTTTTCCTGTGGATCACATCCAGGCGAACCTCTCCTTCCCTTATTCTACCGCTCCTCCTCTTCCTACTTCCCTTCTCCGGCGATCTCAGTGCAGACGGATGGATTCTGAGGTGGCTGAGTCCATCTATCCAGCACAGGAGGAGAAGGGGACCTCTGATCATGGAATGCCTTTAGATTTCTCTGAAACTGTGAGAATTCATGTGAAGAAACACACGTTTCACAGTGACGCTTGTGGTACTTTGCTTGATGAAATCTTATCTACAATTGCCCTGTTGCAGCAGATTCTGTGTACCTTCAGATCTATTTTCTATACCACAGTTCACCAGCTATGTTCTGGGATAGAGACTGTATAGATAGAGTAAATATTTGGACTAGATTGTCCTATATTTTTTACAAGTACGTTCCCCTCTTCCCCTCTTTCTATCTTTAGTCACAGCTGTTCTTTTTTTTGTCAATGAATCTGGAAAAGAAAATCACATTTTGCAAGGGAGTTGTAAGATTTTCTAAGAAACACATCAACACAGATGGGGCATAAAACAACCAAACATATATACATATAAAACAGTCCAAATTAACATTTTGTCTACAACATGCATACCCCTAAACCCATCGGAGATGTTGCTTTTTTATAGCACCATAAAAACACACTGGAGGCTGGCAGATAGCTCCCGTAATCATAGCTGATGAAGTGCTAATTACCGCTACTGCAATCAATGCGAGGAGCTCCCTACACACACACACACACACACACACACGCGCGCAAACACACACATTTCTAAACAGATGTGCGTGTGGGTGGGAGATGGCTGTGAGGAATGGTGTATACATATCACTATCTGTGTCCCACCAGCGGTTCAGTCCGCCTTCTCTGGTAAATAAAGAAGCTGAAGTCTATTTTTCTTTAATCTTATTTCTGAGCGTGGGCTCTAGGAATCTCTGTAGGCCTTGTAGGCCTCTGTTCCTCACTCACTGACTTCTGTGGACTTTGAGGCAAGGCTCGTGGCTTTGACCCTGATGGTCTGTAACTGCAGCGATGGCGGCCATCTTACGGCGACGTCTACTTAAAGCAAAGCAAGCAACATGGCCGAGAGCCTGTAGGTGTCATTTATACTGGCTGCATCCCTATTTGGTTTGGCGAACTAAAGCATGAACAATATTGTTCTCTTGTTGCAGCAGTTATACAGGAGATGGCTTCTAGCATAACATTGTATAAAACTTAGGAAAAATGACTTTTAAAAATCCTAACTTTTTAAACAACTAGATATTATAATAATAATAATAATTCTTATTATTATTACTACAATGAGAGGACTTGTCTCCTAGCTCAGCATGCAGAGTCCAGTACTGATCATCTTGGCCTATCTCGTGCCTGTTTGGACCTTGATTCCCGGCATGCAAAAACAAGATCCCAGTCCCCACTGGGCCAAAGGTGCCTCACTCACCTGATAGATCCATGTAGAGGACACGTAGCATTACTCATTAAAAAAAAAATAGTAAAAAAAAACAATCAGATGTTTTCATTCTGAAACAACCAAAGTCTTTTTCATCTCAATGAGTTTTTAAGAGAATCCACCAAATCTGATTGAGTTCATCCAAGCTTTCACTGTGATCGCATCTTTTCTGTTCAAAGCAATCCAACTCCCTCCTCAGACCTGCGAAGGTCTCGACTGATGTCATTTTACTGGGGGAGGTACATGAAGCCTACATTAATCACATGCATGTATTTTGTAAAAAGATCAAGGTTTGGGCATCGTTCTTCCCTCTGTGTGGGCAGAGGAGCGCTGAATGGGCATGTCACAGGCACCCAGCTAATCAGAGAGTTTCCACTGCACTTTCTTTTCTTTGTTTCATCACGACTGTTAGCCGTTAATACATCTCACTTCAATGATTTATCGTTTATTAGACAAAACAACTGGTTGCTGCTGTTTGCTGCTTAAAGTGCAACTATAAGGAAACTGATATGGTTCCTATAAATTAATGATTTAATTGTAATTTATTTTATTTTTTTTTACAATACATCAAGTTCATTATTTCAACACCAATGCTTGTCTGTACCAAGCTGATGACAGAGCTGGCTGCTACACATACACTGTAGTTGTATGCAGGGCGGACGTTTTGCCCTTTTTATAACAGACAGTCATCCTCTACAAACTCTACATGCTGGGCTGGTTGCTGCTCCAGCCCTGCCGTCCAACTCACTGGATCCTCCGAGGCTGGCTTTATTTTTCTAAGTGTGTAAATGTAAACATCTCTTGTTAGGTTTGGATTTCCATTCGTCCTCATTTCTCTCGTGTACGGGGCGTGTTGTTGCTTCCAGATTTCTGATCACTTTTTTTTTTGCTTTGTTCTTTTGTCTTTTTAAAGAAAATTCTATCAAACTGTTGCTTCTGTTTTTATTTGATTCGATTAGGTTCTTTTGCACAATGTCCCATTTGTTGCATGGGGAGAGGATGGCATTGACGAACTGCATGTCGTAGGCTGTGTCTATCGAGAACTGTTGGTATGTACCGCTACTTTGACATATATGCAATGAGTTTGTCTACACTATACAGTTTGTGTTTGTTGTATTCACATATACAACATACTGAATAAAATATTTATATAAAGGTGTACTGTAACGTCAGTAACTTAATACTCAATGCAATATATGCGTGCAGTATATTACTGCGCCTGTCATTTTTGATGAAGACAGACAGAGGGAGTGGCTTGTTAGAGCACGGAAAAGGCCAAAAACAGAAACAAGTAAACATTTTCTTTATGTTATTGGTCTTCTTTTCAAGTGGTGACTGAGCTTTCATCCCCTGATTCCACCGATTGAAGCCACATGGACATCTGGTTTGCCACAAGTGAAATATTTATGCCCTCCTCTTTGTTTCTCCCACTTTAATCTTTCTCACTGCTAGGACTGTGTAGATTTACGGTACATGTCAGGTTGTTTGGTTTTGATTTCTTGCTGTGGAAGAATGAGCACTATTAAAAGGGTTTATTTTTCAACTATATATATAAAATATACCATTGCAAGTATGCTCATTGGAGTTATGTCATGTTATAACAAATTTGTAACCATGTATGATTAAGGTCTTTGCATTGTTTTCCATGCGAGATGTTGTGTCATGCGGCACATTTATTGTTTTATTATCAAAAGAAAATGAAAAAGAAATAAAAACTTCAAAGTTTAAACTCTGGCCTGAACATTATAGAACTCTTTCAGAATCATTTGGGGCTAACAGGTGATATTTATAGTTTTGCTTCCAAGCAGCCTGAATTTCAAGATTTCAAGAGCAACAAGTCAAACTCATGTTAAGAACTGGTCCAGATTTAGATCTAATTATAGCATAATCAAACTCAGGAGATTAATAAAGGCTAATCAGTAAAATCAGTCTGCTTTAAAACAGCTTCAACTCTTCGGCTTTCCATATAATTTAGGAAAGTTTATGGGAATTGTTGAGCACTCCTCCTGAAAGCGTATTTGTCCAGGTCCAGAAGGTCCAGCTCTCAGGTCTCTGCTCTAAATCCTCCTAAAGGTGTTCTGTTGGATTGAAGTCAGGATTCTGTCAAGTTCCTCCAAACCAAACCTGTTCCTTCATATCTTTATTGCTACACCACAATAGGGCTGCATGGTGGGGTCGTTGTTAGCACTGTTGCCTCAAGAAGGTCACAGGTTTGAATCCCGGCTGTGGCCTTTCTACATGAAGTAGCATGTTCTCCCCATGCATGTGTGGGTTTCCTCTGGGTACTCCGGTTTCCCCCACAGATCACAACATGCCCTATAGGTGTAAGTTGCTTTGGAAAAAAGCATCAGCTAAATTAATAAACATAAACATACACTGGAATGCATTGATTCGGCATGTCTCTTAATACTTTTGGCAAAGTGGTGGGTCAACACAACAGACAACCTAGCATAAAAACAACATTGTTTGGGATATTTAAGCACTTTATTATCATCAGACAGTCCTAAAGGCATAATTTGTTAATTTCTTTTTAGAATCTTTAAAAATTCTAAAAATAAAACAGTTGGACACAAATAAATTATTTTATCACCAACAAGTTGATTCCCAAAGAGCTATTAGCTCAAATCTTGTCATGTGTTATATGATCATCATCTTTCAGGTCTGCTGGATTTATTTAGCTATAAGTAAAAGACTGACAGATACCCTGCTGGTGTGTTGCACGTACAAGAACTGGACCTGAAATGAGTGGAAAAAGCAGACAAATTTAAAAGTCATTAAAGACCTTAAAAAGTCTGGAGAACTGTTGATCAAGACCACTTTAGAAGATTAGAAGAAAGACTGGCTGCTTGGGAAATGAATGGTGATTAGAAACTTTTCTACATGTCTGTAATTTTTGCCTTCTGAAAAATGTAGATTTCCTAAAACATAAAACCAAACATACAGGCTTCTACAGAAATGTGGTTTACACAGAAAATAAAATGCTTTTTTTCAACAACAAAACCCAGTTTTAATAAGGAAACGTTGTAACCAGTACAATAAAAGCATGAATATCGTTAGTGATAATGCAGATTTACATCCATGTGACTCGTCTCTGGTGGTGATGGCACCTGGGGTCACTTGGGGACAGCAGAGATTTCTAGTTTCTAACCCCAGAGTCTCTTCAGTACTCCGCTCCCACCCAGATTTCACAAGCATTCCCAGTCCATCCTTCCCAGCACTCACAGTTGCCACAGTTGCACACGCCGTTCCCTGTGAGAAGATGTGAGAAGGAAATCTGTGAATTAAAAGCCAAACAATGCAGCACAGTGACAAAAGTCTTTAAAGCCGCACTCTGGAGGATTTCATCAAGAGAGCAAAAAAAAAAAAGAGAGCAGTTTTTGAATCTAGCGTCCAAAGGCTCCTCCTCAAAACATCTCGACACGCGCATCCAGTCGTGTGTGCGCGCGTGCACGCAGCGCATATACGTTGCGGATGTCCGTGAAGCTGGCCCCCCACCCATCGCAAAAATCTTGGCAAATAGGTGGAGTGGTTAGTGCTTCGTTCTTATCTTATTCCAATACTACGAGGGTCTGAAGAGCCCTCTCTGTCCCTGCTGCTTCTGATATTAGCTCTGTTAGCAGAGAGCTGCTGCTAGACTCTGAAGCTGAACTTGACTCGGCCCTGGATGAACTTTCTGACCAAAATAAACGCAAAACCCTGTCAAGCCTTGCCATTCTGTGAGGTGAAAGGTTTAAAAATAAAAATAAATCCGTCTTTAGCTGGAGAATGGGTAGGTTTTTAGTAGAAATGAGCTGTGAGTCCTCAGTGAACGAGACGGTAAACAGAGAAACACACGGAGCGTCCTGTACGACAGCGCCCCCTACTGGTACAGGTTTGGTCGATGCGTGTGCATGTTGAGAGAATGCAGACATTTGAATTTCATTGGCTGAAAAATGTCGGTGGCAAGAAATAATGGAAAGGGGTCTCTAGGAGGAAGGAGGGTCTTCATCAGAATGACAGATGTTGTGGAACTCAACCCATAGATCATAGTTTAGACCTGAAATATCATTTAAAACATTTAGAAAACTTTGATACAGAGAAAAATGCTCCAGAGAGCTGCTTTAATGGTATTTTTCTATTATTATTAATAGTGATCCACAATAATAGACATCCCTGCTTCTTTTCCAGAAATGTTTGCAGTAACGATCACATTCAGTGCATGAAATTAACCAGTGAGCATTCCTAATATGCTACATTTTCCACATCAGTCATCAGTCACATGTGTAATGAGAATTCACAGCTTTGACAGATCCATGAAATCCCTGGATGTGGACTCATTTCCTAGCAACTTGCCAAATAAATGTTTTTTTTAAAGCATTACAATTGTGGAGAAAGGAAACCTAATCACTGCTATCGGATGCAACAAAGCTGTGAGTAATTTTAAATCTAAATATTCTAATTACTGCCTGAAAATAACTTTCTATGTAAAACATGAATCTATTAAAATATTTCTGAGGATTTGGGTTACTTTCAGATGTATACTTCAGTCAGTAATGGATGTGAGGAACATTGAACAGATGTTACAGCACATTGTCCTGATTTGATTCCTGTTCTATCAGGATTTTTGAGCAATTTCAGGGTTCGTATGGGACCAGTAACATTCATTTGAATCACATTACGCCTGAAATGAGGAGAAATGGAGTCCTGATGAGAAACACTTGTAAACAGCTACACAAAACTTTGAGAAGCCCTGGGCTAAATGAATTATATTTCTGGTTTTAAACAAATCAGAAGAATGCAGCTTAAACAAATGAAAAGTCATATTTGAGCCTTTTTATTTTCAGTTTTCCACTCAGATCTGCAGCTGTTCATTTTCATAGGATTTTTAAGTAAAAAACAGAATCAAAACGGAAAAGAAAAACTGCAGTTTCCCACATCAGAGTGTGGTTTCATCAGCTGCCTCTGTTAGTGTTTTATATGTGAATATTTATCTTAAATAATCTCAGATAGCGGCCTGAAACCTGCAGCTCTTGAGCCACATGAGGCTCTTCAGCCCCTCTGAAGTGGCTCCTTGTAGTTGTGACATAAAGCTGAGTACTATTTCTATAGTTTTAGCAGGTTTCCCATATTTTTGAACTACATGGGATTTTTGCATCAGAATGACAATAATAATGCAAAAATGCTTATGCGAACTTAGATATATATTTATTTAAATTTAGTGAAACTAGCAGTTATTATAATTGTCATGTCTGAGCAGATACTAAAATGTCATCCTAGTGAGCTGATATTTTGTTAAATTGCTCCCTATGATGATCTAGCTCTGCACATTACTGCACAAAAACATACAATTTATCAGAGTTTGTTCTTTTATTTTTGATTAATTAGAATTAAAAAACTATATATTAGAATTTAAATGAAACTTTCTAATATATAATATATTGTGATGTAGACGTCATGTGGTTCTTTTAGCACTATGCAAATGATTTAAATAAAAAAACTGGTTGAAGTGCACCTTTTTTCGTCAGATTGTTGTTGTTGTTTTTGGTGCTGGTTTGTTAGTTAAAGTTTATCACTATTGTTTGTATTTTAGAGCCAGAAGTGATGGCAACGGGACAAATCTGAATGAGAATCTCAAGGTGTTCTCCAAATAGCAGCTGCTGCTAAAAAGAACCAAGTCTTGTATATTTCAGAACGTTAAGCCTCAAAGCTGCTATAGTTCATTTTTGAACAAGCTAGATATAGCTAGCTATTTTACACAAACACATCTGAGCACTCGCCCCTCCCACCAGCTATAATCCAAGGCCGCGCCTCCCCTGGACATGGGAACATGCACTGCCACAGTAACGAGAGAGAGCAAAACACCAGCCGTTGAAACGCTATGCTAATCTTCACCCTGGTTTGTCCTTGAATAAAAAACTTTTTAAGCTAATTTGTTTTTCAAATTACCTATAGCACCTTTAACGCTGGTGAAGGTTCTCAGTCATCCATGGCATCTAATAGATTCAAACGACAACTAGACTTTATTTATTAAAGTCAGTTTGTCTCATCGTCTAAGAAGCTTCATGAGAAGTGTGAAGTACCAAGCTTGTAAAAAACGTGGTACTCTGCACTTTTCATTTTATTTAATGAAGCTCCTAAGATAAGGCAGAACATCTTCAAGAAAAAGAGACTTGTAGCTGATTTGTTTGAACATAATGTTGTTTGTAGTTGACGTAAATGAACACTTTAGTGTGATGTTAAAGAATGATCTCACATTTGAAGCCTCATGAAACAGACTTTTAATTAAATGACTTTGCTGCTGTTTTACGTTAAGCTGTTGATGTAAAAGGGCTGGAAATGAAAGTACTAACCAAAAAACTACAAGATTAAGAAATACCTGATTGTTTATAACTACATTAGTGCTGACACAAATCAGATGTTTTTTTTATTTTTAATTTTTTTGCTCAGCAAATGAAGCCTTTCCACTATTAGCCCCCCTGATAGCACCATTAGCTTTCTCCTCTTATGCAACCTGCTGTTAAGTAAAGTACAGCCTGCTTTGCTACTGAGGTGTTTGTTGACGTTCTCTCTCCAGAACAGTGTGTTTCGTGTTAACTACACCATGTTTCATTACCTGTGCAGATGAGGCCATCATGTTTGTCACACTCTCGGTCGTCACACTCACAGTACTCTCCTGACACCCACCAATCTTGGGGAGAGCAAATGCATTTTCCGCAGTGACAGGAGCCTGTAACAGATAAAACGACTGATTAGCATCATGTTTTATCTCTAAGGGTGACGGTTCAGCTGTGCATGTTCTGTACTTCTTTTTAATGCCACCCACTTGTGTTTTTTTTTTCAACAAATGCAGTTTGTTTTATCTTTGCAGACTTTTCCGTCTTTCTGGAGAAGATTAATCACGTCGAAGTGGACGGAGATGTTCCCCGGGGGAACAGCTACCACCGGGGAACCAATCCACCCACACTTTAACTCCCTTTCTTCCCCATCAGTGTACATTTCTCCTTCACTGGGGTAGCAGCGGGGTAATAACACATATTAGGGAGTGGTGGAGAGAAACGTATCCTGCTGTCAGCTTCATCTCTTCAGAAGCGGAGACCCTGAGGTCCAGCAGCTGTGTTTTCAATCACCACTGTTTTTACCGCGTGTTCGACTACAGGAAGCCACAATGAAAAGTGAAGGCAGAAGGAAGGAGAAAGTTTATTTTTTTTTAGGAACGTTTTTATAAAACAGCATTTTTCACTCAATATGAGTCCAGTTAACCCACATGATGACAAGTGGAGGAAGTTCATAGATGTGTTGTTTCTTTAAAAAGTCACTGATTCTGACCTTTTCTGAATATTGTTTAAACTAAATGATTCTTTGTGGCTTTTCTCAGGAGAACAATTTCAGCTGCTGAACGTTTTTGCAAATAGTTTGCAAAATGCACCTGCAAAGGATTTTTCCCTCAGTAAACTGATGACATCATATAGATCATTTGTAAACGAACAATGTGTTTGATGCTGATTTTTGAATTTCCATATAATAATATGATGATCATGTTATTGTTTATCTCACGACAGAAATCACAAAACAGTTTTCTACACATGAACCTGATTAAAGAGCAAAAAATCAAAATTCATATTCATATTACTCTTTATTTCTCTTTATTAATAACTCTGAGTCATTCTACTTTACAATCTGAGTGTAGCAGACATCCTAACACTATCAATACAGTCAATCCCATGGGATCTTTAGTTTAAAACATATTTTATTGTTATAGGAGACTAATCATAACCAGATGTTTTCACTTGTTGCAGCTCAACACATAACAGTTTCCGCATATTTAAAAAGTATTGCCTAAAGCTGAGTTCAGTTTCAGCTCATCGAGGACGGATGCCTTTTGTGATTTGATTGTTGCTGTTCTCTACATGACCCCACACATCGCCCCTCAGGGACAAATAAAGTGTTTGTGAGTAGAATTGGAGTACAGAAAAGACACCATTAGGCAAAAAGCAATATATTGATCCACAATCATGGCCCTGCTCTCATGAGCTGTTCTACAAGTTCACTGTAATCTGCATACATATGCATAAGCTGAGGGAACAATGTTTACTTTAAAAAAACCTAACTGAGGACCTGTGAACATGAATATGCTAATTAATTCTGTGCACACCTTGCATATTTGAGTGTGCTCTTGGGTATTTCTAGCTATTATAGAATTATCACTGTTTGATTACAAAGAAATTGCAAGCAGCATTTCAGAAAGATATAAAGAAAATATAGTGAAATGTAATTATGTTAAATATTATTTTAAAAAAGGGAAAACGTTCTATGATTTAGTGATGAGCAAAAAGAAAGAAACATTATCTAGGATGACATTCTGCATTTGGAATGAATGTTTAATTAAAATCTGAGAATAAAGATTTCATCTTGTGTTTTGTTGACATTTAAGCTGCTGTGCTTCTTCATAGAAATACGTTTTTTAGAAATGTAATCAAACCTAGAAAGTTTAGAAGGGCATCCTTGTCTTGTGAAGATAAATAAATCAGGTTAGAAGTGATAAATCTCAGGTTTCAACTTAAAAATTTTAAATCATTTTAAATTCTAGTTTAAACATCTTTATGAAGGTTATAATGTTTTTGCCTGTGTGTGCGGGTCCATGTTTACAATTTTCCAGTGTTAGCAAAATATCTTATAAACCATTAGATGTCTATAATAAACTTCTCAGAAATTTAACATTTGACTTCCATCAACAGCTGATTAACTTTTGCTGTCAACTCAATGCAAAATTGCACAGCTCAGTCGGTTTTACAGATATTGGATTGCAGCCACAGGTCATCACTAACAAATGATTAACAAACCATGTGAGATGTAGCCATATAAAAGGATTTTAATTTAAAACTCTGACATGAAAGCAAGTTTGTGATATCCATTTTATTAAGGAGAGATGTCCTGGTCTGATCTCAAGTATCCCAGAATAATGCTTTTTTTTTTTTACATCAGCTGGACTGTTCTGGAAGTCAGTCAGGAGCAGGAGGCTCAAGGAGACAGACTGAAAACATGGTGAGCAACATGTTTCAAATATCAGTTATTTCAAATTTACTCTAAATAAGACAAAATACCCTAACAAAGTCAGATTATCATTGGAATAACAGGTAGTTTAAACAGGTCAGACCACTTCATAAAGCTGTTTCAAAATGTAAAATACTGTTAATAAATGTTGTCATCTCCTTTAATGTCACCAGCTGGTGTTTATGGATTCTGGTTGTGAGTAACTCTTGCAAAAACAGATTAAAGATCAATAAAGAGCACTCTCAAACACTGACTTTGTGATATTAGGACATCTATTTGCAGGAATAACAAGACAAACCCTGGAACCTGTTTAGAAAAACTGTCTCCCTGCTCTGTGATCCTCTACAAAAAGCCACATGCACTGAGTTTCAAATGTACTTATATGACATCCCTACCATCAAAGAAGGTTAGGCCTTCATATTTTAAATGTGAGAATCCCTTTGGCATTTTTACCAAACTAAAACACAGTTTTTGCCTTGAATCTTGAAAATCAATATCAACCTTCCTGGAGCAACAATGGAAGAGAAAAATATATACAGTGTGTATGTTGTTCACCTTTCCCACTGCAAAGGACTCCATCATCTGACTCGCACACCTCCTTGCTCAGGGCATCACTCATGTCACAGGACCTGGGGAACTGGCACAGCTTCCCAAACCAGCCCTCCTCACAGATGCATCGTCCACATGAACAGTAGCCGTGACCTGACAGTGGAGGGCAGAAGGTCTTCATTTAAAATGAGACAAAATATGGTGCAAGGCCATGAGAAAACACAACAAACAAGAAAAAAAGTAAAGTATGCATAAAGTCAAATAAAGTAAAATACCACAGGAGAGGGAGAAAAGATGGCTATAAAGCACATAAAGACAAAGAGTTGACAGCGCAGACATGGAACCTTGACACTAATAGGCAGGACAGGGAGGAAGAGCTGCAGGGAGATGAGAGAGATGCAGAGAGCTTATTGTATTTCCCCTGGGGACATGAAAGGAACTGTCATCACTGGGGTTGTCCTGTCGCTAATAAATCTCCAGTGCTTCAGACAGAGATAAAATGAAAAGAAGATTGGAAACTGAAGGCAAAAACACAAACACACTCACACAGACACCATTTAGGAAAAGCAGGGGGTTGGAAGGGGCAGCTGGGTGTTGTGGTTCCTTAATAGCTGTTCTCATTACTGTCATTTTGACAAGAACTTTAAAAATTCATGAGCACTTTGGTGTCAAAGTGGACTAACTATACATGATATAAAATAGCTAATTACATCATTTGTCATTATTTAATGACAAGTCATGATCTTCTTCAGATGAAAAACAAAAATGTTTGCATTGCATGGTACAGAATCACAGCTCATTTAGTAAATCACAACAATGACCGGAACACTTTTCATTTTCTTTGCAACCGTTGTGGCGTTGTACAGATTCCAATTTGTGTCACAGTGAGGCATCAAATAGAGACAATGTAATGGAACAACATGTCAGCATTGTTACAGGATGAGACGTTGTACGTCTTCATCATCAACAAATGATACACTGAATATTTACACAGTGGGACAAAAGGTGTGTTTTCATATTCAGTTTATAACAATAGAGAAAAAAAATGCAATAAAAAAAATCTGCACCTATAAAACTGTAGTGCTTTTGCACTGTAGACCAGCATTTCTAATATACATTCACATAAAAACGGCATACTGCAGACACAATCCATCAAAGTCTTTGCAAAGGAACTTCTGCACCTCATTCTGTGTGGCCAGCCATCCAACATCCCTGCACTAGAGGTACTATATGTGTCTAAAGGTAAGTCTGGGTGTGGTTATATAAATTACTGCTGTAGCAAAAATCATCTGAAAAGACCAGTTTTCCCATTTTTAGCTTTGAGCTTCCTATGAATATTGCTCACATAGGTGTGTTTGCATCAGCATATACTGTAATCAGACCTATTTGCTTTGTGAATCTGATCCTAAGGAGCAAAGAAGACGCAGAAAATTGGTTCAAATTATTCATTTACCAAAAACCGACAGTGCACTGCTAATTAATAGGATTCTCTCTCAATTAAATTTGTAACAAATTAATAAATGCAAAAAAGGAGGCAGAAAATATGACAATATTTCTTCAACTGCACATCTTTGATGCAAGTTGTGCTAAGGGTTTTTATCAAGTCAGTATCATATTTAACAGTAGTAGTAACCAACAGCCTGTGTTGGTTATTTGCTTCATCTTCATTCTGAACAAAAACAATAAAATAAAATGATTTACCCTTTCATTTTCCATTATTAGATTTTTGTCAAGTTATATTAAAAAAACAGCTATTCATGTAAAATGTATATCATTTAGCTGAAAATAAAAGTTATAAAGCTGAAGTTTATTTAATCATCTGTCCTTTTCTTACAATGTGAACGAGCAGAAGCCCCTACACTACTGAGATTCTCCCCTTTAGTCTGTGCTGTGAATGTGTGACTGTAGTGGTTGTGTTGGTGGGAGGTAATAGATGAAAGTTAGCCAGCCTCCACCTGAGATGGAGAGGCGTGTCGGCCATGGCAAACCATGCACAACTGCCTCAATCAGTCAGTGTGGGAGAGCGGTTAATTGCTTTGAAGGTTCGACAACCTATAGCTCATATTTAATTAGTCTGAACCTGTCGCTCACAGAGCGAGCATTGTGCTTCAGCAATTCAGGGACGGGACGTGAAGGAGAGGTAATTGTGAAAACAGCAACAGTTAAATGAATTATTCAATCAATCAATCACTATGAAAATAAAATGCAATTTTTGTTTTGGTTTAAACATGACCATAAATTAAAAACCAGTGTCTGTTGTTGAGCTGTTAAAACTGGCATTACCTCTCTCATACTGGAACATCTGGGGGTTGTAGTTCGTTTGTTTTGTGGTTTATTTCAAAGCAAGGAGAAACATTTTGTTTATAAAAGAAATATCTGGAGCTGTGTCATCAAGGCCTCTATAAGAGCACGATGTACAGGCGTTGATTAATCACTAACCTGACAATCAAATCAGCGCTGCCCTTGATGACAAGTCTTCACAGTTTACAAAAGACAAATCACCAACTTCACATCATCTATAAAAAACAAAACTAAGCAGTCTGCTTCTCTTCATACCAAGCAGTAAACTTGTGGATCTGTGCTGAAAGTTTGGGATGTTTTAAAGATGAGATCGGTGGTTAAATTGGGGTCAGCCGTTTCAGGACCTGCAGTCTTGTGTTAGCTTTATTTTTCACCTCCAGGGGATGAAGACAAAGTTTCAGGCTGTAGGAAAATTGGACATTTTGGCTGCTCTAACCTCCTGTTTGTCATGTTTTGGGAAAACCCTTCAGAGCTAAGTGTGGACTGAGCTGACTGACACGCTTGTTATCGCAGATAGACTGAATTATATTCACTTGTCTTTTCTCAGTTGTGTGCAGTAAGGCGCTACATTCTGACAGCACTGTACCCTCAACATAGAGCTTCTTTCTTTTTGATTCCCCCCCCCCCACTTGCCACTCTGAATGCCTTGTTTGGAGTGTTTCTCTGCTTCTCAAAACACCCACTAACTTCCATAGGGCTGTGAGTGTACCATTGTCAGCTTCACAGCATGTGTGTGTGAGTTGCTGTGTGTGTGTGTGTTTGTTGGTGTTTGGTGATTGGACAGGCTCTCCCCAGGAGCCTCATGAAGGATTGTCTGTGAACTGCTCAGAACACAATAAGAGGCAGCAATCTATTCACAGACGTACTGCACATTCCCCTGAAATGCTGCAACAGCTCCACTTATTTTCATTAGGACAGATAATTTCCAGCTCTAATCTTACAGTAACTCACAAACTGCAAAATATATCAAAAATGTATCATCACTTCAATATCAATGTGCACAATATCGATATCATAAGGATTGCAAAGAAACACAATAAATAAACCCCCCACTGTCCTAAATGCCCAAAGCTGATTTAGGTGATGTCCAGCCGCCTAACCACTTTCCACATCTTGTTCTTTCAGTCATGATCTAAATCAAATGACAGGTGATTTTCAGAACCTAGATGGACCAGTAAATTGAGATCTTTGTCTATTTAGCTCAGGGGCAGCCATGACTGAGTCAAACCCGAAATGGTTGGTTATGTGTCGAGAATATATACAGCTTTTGATTTGATTGTGGAGGGATTGGTTAGTCATTAAAACTGACCCCAGCAGCCCATACTCCTATCACTGCCAACAAAAGGCCTTGGGGGCCATGATCATGGTCCTTCTCCATGTCTATAATACACCTGCTGACTGGAGAACCAAACTGCTGGAACCCTCTCAGCAACTCTGCAAAGCTGAAGATTTGGTCCACTGTTCTACAACTTGGACAAAAGCCACACCGCTGCCACAGAACCTGAGGTTCTACGATATGTCTGCAAACACGTTTCAGTCAATTCTGGTTAAAGAAGGAGTAAAAATGTTGATGAAGCAGCATCAGAGAGTCAATACCGTCTTGTTTTGTACTGGCACAAGTTACATAACCTATAAAGAACACAAAATAATGTAGTGTGTGTTAAGTCTCACCTCCGCAGACCTCTCCAGTTATGTCCTCACACTGACGGTCATCACACTCGCAGATTTTGCCATGAACTCGACTGTCCCCCGGTGGGTGGCAAGTGCACTGTCCACACAAGCACTGACCTGGAAAAACACAGACGTTGTTTTTTTCTTACCTCTGAGCACCGTGTCGAAGCATGTTTTTATTTTTCCAAAGGTAATTTTAACACTATCATCCTCAGTTTTCCAATTTTCTTTTTGACTCGCAATTTAAGAGACCAATTTGCATCCCTTCCAACTTTGCATGTGGAAATGTATTCAATGACTTATTTAAAACTAGGCTGACAAAAAAAAGCACACAATCTCACAAGGAAGCCACTCCGTGTAACACACACCCTCAGGGTCCGCGCAAATACTTACATACACACCTCAAGGTGTTGCTATTCCACTTCAATCAGAGAGCTTTTGGAGAAAAAGGCCACTGAGGAGGTTATTGAGTGAATGTGCTCGCTAACGGTGAAGCTCATTAAAAAACATCACCTATACTTAACTAACACGGGAGTTATGCAGCACACATGCTCAATGAACAATTTAACAGGCTAATCAGAGTAATATTCATAGGGCGCACACAAACTCTGTATGAGGAAGTGTTTTGGAAAAAGTTTGGGAGCCTTTTAGATTTAACAGGTTTGTTGCACTAAATCTCCAATTTACCTCCATATACTGCAATAGTGTACAACATTATAATGAAGAGCCTAAAAGGTAATCCCATAAAACACACAACTGTTAGCCTGAAATATTGTAGGCATTACCATAGAAAATTCTACTAAATTAAATAGGAAAATCACAACTTCTATAGCAGAAAAAGCATGTGCAAAATGTAACCTGATCATTATTAACACTGGTTGAAAGAGATTCAGCTTAATGACACTTAAATGGTTACTATAACACATTTGATGACATCAAAACTTGCTACATTTGCAACATTTGCACTAAATTTGTATGAATGTCATTCACATTTTATTGTTGTTTTGTCACAAAATTGTCTCACTTTGTTCACATTTAACATTTGTTTCAGTTTGTTTGCAAAACCCTCCCAAACTTTTCTCACATTTCTATCACTTTCCGACTTGTGGAGACTAGATTAGGGAGGGACAGGTTCCAGATGTTGACTTTGTGAGGATTTTTTGAGAAACTTTATCTTGTAATGTTTTTTGGACTTCGAGGCCTAACTCATGAAAAATCTTTTGAGAAAATGTGTAAACTTCCCTGTGCATGCTGTTGCCATTAGGTGGAACTAAGTTTAATAAGGGACTGGTATTATTATGGTGCACATTGGCGGAAATAACCTGAGTAGTGTCTGAAAATGTCCTCATGAAGACAAGCTCATTATGTTGTCCTTTAGGTGCAACTCAATAAATTATTATTTGGTTTCAAATGTCTGAGTGATTCCAGAAACAATGATAGAAGAAGTATTGAAAAAACTCATCAGACTACATGGAAACGTTTCATAAATTGGAACATTTGCTCCTTGAATGCAGCCTTTTTTTAAGTGCCCACTATTTAAAAAAAAATTAAATAGACAAGTTAACAAAAAGTGTGTCTTCTCTACAGTCATTAGTCACTCTAGGTATGTTTCCTGTTTGTGGACTTTTGTATCTTGTGATTAGAGCAGCTAAATAACGCCTGAGACGTCCTCATGGTGCATGTTAGCCTGGCTTTATTCTCCAGTGACTCACTCCATCGACTTAGCGTCAATAAATAGCAACAAAGAGACTTTTACAAGACTGACAGCAGCATCTGAAGTGTTGCCCGTGTCACATCACTGGCACTTTTTTTTGACTACACATTCAGACACACATGCACAGAAACACTTATGGTGATCTCGCTTCCTGCTTCACACACAACACACCACCATCTGCTCTGGGGACTCAGTTACCCTAGTAACCAGTGATGTCACATCTCTCTCATCTTGTCGATTATCCCTGTGGTCATCAAACATCAGCAGTGTTTGTTTCTTTTGTCATTTTGTTCTAGGAGATTGTTGCATCATTATATGAAAATGGACATCCATTTTTGCCACGTATCCAAGGTCAGGTTAAGAAGTTTAGAGATTTAGGAGGAGAACTCAGACACCTCTGTCCCCAGTGACACTGTTCAGCTCCTTTTGAATGATCACAAGGTGGTCTGGGCCTGGGACAAGGTCTTCAAGCAGGATGTGCCCAGAAATCCCCTAGGAAGGACACAAGGAGGCATCCTGTACAGATTCCTGAACCTCCTCAGCTGACTCCTGTCAATGTAGAGCAGCTCTACTCTGATCTCACCCCCGATGATAGAGCTTCTAACCTTATCTCTAAATCTCAGCCCAGCCTCCACTCATTTCAGCGGCTTGTATCCAGGATCTCGCTTTTTCAGCCACAGTTCAAATCTCATGATGATGAGGGTTGGTGCGTCGATGGACCAGTAATTCATGAGCTCTGTCTTTTAGCTCAGCTCCTTCTTCACATAACAGACCAGAGCAACAACCGTATTTCTGCAAAAGATGCCACAATCTGTTGTCCATCTCTAGCTCCATCCATCACCTCAAATAGACACCAAGGTTCATGAACTTTTATGCTTGAATCAAAGACTCAATCCAAACTAAAGTACACACAATATACAATAAAAGCAGGTTAAGGTGGTCCGGACTGAGGACCGGGTCACGTATGCTGATCTGAACCTTTGGCATATTTAGTTGAATACCCTGGTCTAGAGTAGTCATGGGGTACTTTTTAGTTGTTGTTTTTTTTTAAAGAAAACTAAAAATTCAAGCAGAAGAAAAAAAGGTTTTATGGGATTCTGAAAATGTCAGTCTACTTATAAACCTGCAGGAAATGCTGCCGCTGCCAAAAATAAGCAACAAAAGTGTGCTACTTAACACAACCAGCTTTATACGGCTTCCTTTCACTAAATATCTACAATAATATAAACGTGCTTCCTTTTTGCACATATAAATGTACTCCTGCAATCTTTGTGCCAAAACGAAAACAAAACTTTGTCATTTGACTTATAAAATAAAAGCCACAGAATAAATAAATCTAATGTGCTAAAATAAACACAACGGGGCAATGATTGGGTCTAGATCCTAGATATAAGTTCTCTAAACGATTTTTAAGAATCATTTAAAATAGCATCATAAACTAGCAGTTTTGTTTTTACCTCTTTTTGTGTTTATTATGTGCTCATGCTTCTCATCATGCATGAATGAAAGTGTGTAATTTAAGGCTGAAATGGAACACCATACAAGACAAATTGCATTGAGTATGCAACCCAAATCAATGCCTGATTTTAAAGGTTAAAGCTATGATTAACCACCACAGAGACAAAGTCCCCTGAGTCTGTTACCAAAGGCCACTCTGTGGAAAGCAGAGAGAAGGAATCCCAAGAATCAGCAAGAAGGAGGCTGAAAGCAGGTGTTTCCTTAAGGAAATACCACAGAATAAAGAATGTGCTATCCACAAGCGCCTTGTCTCCATCTCTCAGGAAGAAAGGCTCTGAAGCTGCTGTTTCAAATTTCAAGGCTTTTCCGCTCAAGCTGCCATCTGTACCAGCCGCATTCATCCATGCCTAAATGATTTTCAACGTCTGTCTCCTTTACTTTCCTTCTTTTTCTCTCTCTCTGTCTCTTACTCCTGTGCTGCCTACTGCTCCTATCGTCTCTCTGTTCATCATCATAGAAACACAATAAGTACATATGTCTCAAAATGTTCAAATACAAACCAGGATTCCTTGGGTGTAAACTTTTAGACGTTTGCTCCCATGAGTCATCACTTCTTTATGTATGTAGGATCATAATTGCTAACTTCTCCTCAATCCATCACACTCAGACACTTATTAGGAGTAACAGAGGAGGAGCAGGATGAACGGCCTTCAGATATCACTAATTTATGACTTGCAGAGAATGTTTTCCAACATATAATGTCAGCAGAAGGCAGGAGTTTAAATCCCCTCAGCACATTTACAAGATGTATTCTTTGTCTTATCACACAGTTAGGTACATATGTACAGGAAGAGCCTAATTCAAGAACGAGGGGGTGAAGGAAATGCCACCTAAACAGTCTAAAAAGGAAACATTCATGAATCCCATTAATTTTTCTATTGAGTAATTTAAAGTCCCATTATGTTGCAGCATTTGGAGATAATTTAGAGGTACAGCTGCAGGAATTAAAGTTAATTAACTTTCCCAGCACAAGTTAATCTTTGTCCTAATGTGTGTGTGAGCAACGTGGGTCCTCGGCCTGGTGGTGCAGGTTTGACTGTCACAATCAAAGTCTGCTTCACACAACAGTTAATATAAAAAAAACACCAATCTGCTTCTCTTTTAAGTCTGCACTTATCAGTGCTCCACTGTTGTCCTACAGGGATGTTTACTTTTGTAATCTCGTGATCTCCATGGTAGCAGCCTCACCCTGATGTGTGGTTTCAGGTTTCTGGTTTAATCAGCAGCCTTGTGTGTGAGGGATATCTTATAGCTGCTATAATAACACACAACAGACAACAACGTTGCTTCATTCAGAGCAAAGCAGCAGCTGAAAATCCCTACTGACCTCCTCCACAGTCAAATGAAACATCAAATCAATGCTCCACATTAACTCCTCACAATCTGGAAGCTGTGAGACCAAGCAGGTTGGGTCCTCGTGGTATCGCCCACCTCCAGCTACATTATTACCTTCAACCACTAATTTAGAACTGAAGAGAACCTGAGGTTTTCTGCAAAATGCTGATTAACTTTCTTGCTTCAGGTGAAATAAAGGAAACACACCAGGAGACACTTAAAGGGCTGGAGCTCAGCTGCAGGACAAATGACCACTACTGAGAGTGTAGGGTCAAAAAGGTGGCCAGTGGGCATTTTTATCTCTGGATCAAAGCATCTTATCTATAGGTAACAGGCTGGCAGACAATAAAAACACTAAATGCTTTAACATTTCACTGACAAAAACTTTAACTTTAGTTTAGTAAAAAACAGCTTCTTAAAACCTTCAAATGCATGAATTAGTTTGTTGCAGAGGCGTTTTACTTTTTGATGACTCATCATCTTTCTCTGTAAAGACTAGAAATAAAAGTTTTCAAACCATGTTTATTATAAAACAAATGGTTAAAATCCCCCCACTATAAACACTGTAAAACACGGAATGTTATAAAAGACATTAATTATCAAATATGTTTTAAGATTTTAACAGAACACCCCTTTCTACAAAACGTCTGGGAGCTGATTGTGGAGAAACTTCGACAATGAGGTAATTCTCCATTAATCAACTTTTAATGATAGAGTGGGCACCAGAGGGAATTTCTAAATAAAAAGACGCATTACTGCCTGCTGGGAGTCTAATGGGCAGCTGAGTAACTCTCAGAAAATCAGAGGCATCATCTGATCTGATGTGGGGAAGGATTTGACTGAAACGCTTTGCAAAGTTTTCCAGGCACTAAGCATGTCCTCATTCGTACAATCTCTCACGTCATGGTCAAAGGTTTTGAGAATGCTACAAAATATTAGGAACAGCAAAGTTTGCTGTCTTCATTTTATGGCAATTTACATAAACAAACAACAACATAAACTTTTCAACAGCAAAAAAGCCACTTTTTTCCAAGAAAAACATCAGGGACGGACCAATATTCTGCTACATGTCCAGAGATTGGCTGCTGAGGATAAAGTCACTTCCTCTGATGAATCCCCTTTCTGGTTGTTTGAAGCGTCCTTACAAAACTGTGCCAACAGTAAAGCATCCTGAGACCATTCCCCATTCAGGGGAACTCCTCTAAACCATTCATCCAAGAAACTCCCCAAACCTTAATCTCATTGAGAACTTGTGGTCAATCTTCCCTATAGGCGAATGGACAAGCAAGTCTGACAAACTCCAAGCATCATTTATACAAGTAGATGCTGCCATCAGTCAGACTGGGATTAGAACTATAGATTTAAAGAATGCTACGCTGCCACTTTAAAAAAAAGACCAACACCTGCATAATGCTCTGCTCAAAACGCATTTGATTTTCAACAAAAAAGTCTTTAAAACTCTTGAAATTCTTGCAATGAAATATACCAAAATAAAACATCTGAGAAGATATATAATTACAACATATTTACACATTTATAGCATATATAATCCACATGTATGAAGATAAGTCTATAAAGTTACATTGAACATCTTTTTAGGACTGTATGTTAAACACTGGAATGTGCCTGTTTTACACTAAGACGTGGGCGCGTGGTGTAAGTCTGCTGCAGTAACCTTGGCAACAGAAAGATACCTCGTCCGTGGCAGGGCAAATTAGCCGCTCCTCTGCATTTCTTCAGACTGCTGTCCAGAGACAGAGAACAACTCAGAGAATGCTCACACTTCTTCCCCGTCCAGCCCTCCTGGCAGTCACACCTTCCACAATTACACTGCCCATGACCTGTGAAGACGAGGAGTTGGAGGAAGACCAGACGTGAAACAGAGTGGTGGATTTTAGCATTCAGACACCAAATAATGATACTCAGAGACAGGAAGGGTGACATGAGTGAGAATCAGGGTGGACTGGTTAAAGCTGAATGGATCAGATGTGACTGGGAACAGTGGAAATGATTAGGTTTAATAAATTAAAATCAAGCTTCATAAATTCTTTACTAAAAGAACAAAGAGGATTGTTCTCTGCGATATTGTGCTGAGTAAACTGCAAAAAGCTGCTGATGTTTGCTAAATAAAAATAACCTGAAGGTTCATACAATTATTATTATTATCTAATAAATATAAACCATCATAATTAAACACTTGAAGCATGTTTTCTTTTTCTTTTAAACAGGATTCTGACCTGAGCAGAAGTCGTCTGTGTATCGGTCGTACGTTGCGTGGCAGTTCCTCTCATCACACTCACAGATGTCTCCATGAATATCCCCCCAGTCTCCAGAAGGGTCCACATCATAACAGGTACACTCCCCACAAACACAGGTCCCTACAGGCCACAGGACCAAACACACTGTGAAGCTTTACTCAACTTTATTACCAACAAGCAACTCAGTCGTTTTTGCCACTTCTTGATATTTGCTGATAATTTGACTGAGTGATTTTTGTTTTACTAACTCATATACTGGAACAACCTTAATATTTTAAATGCTTTATTTCTTTATGTGGTGTGCATAAAACTTGAGGATAAGTCTGTTTTTCTCAGTTATGTTCTCCCTAACACAGATCTGATAAACCAGCAAAATAAATTCTAATCTTTTCGTAAACTCCTTTCAAAGCTGTCTCTTTTTTTTTCAGCTTGACCAAAAGATCTTGGTAAACACTTTCTTCCTCCATTTCTCCTCCTTTATCAATCCCTTTTCTCCCTTCTTTCCATTTGTCTAACATCTTAGTGCAGGCATCAGCTGAGCAGCAGCCAGTGGAAATCCCATTTTCTCTTATCAGGGGGAGATAGAGCACAGGGAACCCCCAGGGGAGCAGGCCAGCTGGCAGGCCTATGGGCTGCAGCTGACACATGTCTGGCCCGTGGCTGTGCATTCACCACATTATATAACCCCAGAGTTCTGGATAGATGGAGAGTTCTGAGATTCAGCAGCGCCAATCTAAACACCTGCATCAGACAAAATACTTTAACAACACAAATTTGAAGATACCATTTGCAGTTTTGTCAAAAATCCATTTTTCTCTAGCAGCAATCCCAATAAATGCATAAAATTGTTTTGATGAAGAGACGAGATGGAGTCGTATTTTTAACTGTTGGCAGTATGGGGTCGATATGTTTCAATACGTCTACTGGGAAGACTCGGTAAGCCCAGCAAACAGAGGGTGGTTGGTTGACTGTTTGAAGGGATCAAAGAGAATTATCTGCAGGGAGCTGCCTGTCAGAGGATTCTCCCATTCATCCCAAAGTGTCACCAGAAGATGAAGGTGACTGATGAAGTGACATTCACCATCTCTGACAATACAAAACACTCTGTCCCCACTTTAAACTGGATAATAAAATCAATCCTTTAGCATGCATTAATCAGCTTGGATTTTAAAGCCGATAATCAGGAGGATTTATTTCTGCAGCACTTTGAGGATGAAATAAAGAATGCTAATTGACAGTGATAGCTTGATTCAAGATGGCCGCCAAAGCTATAATTGTCCTTAACAAACATTGAGGTGACTATAGCTGAAATGTTGCTTTTTGTTTTAAACTTTGACATCAAGTCTAACAGTCACCAAGGAAATCAGCCCTCTAGATATCTAATGAGCCTAAATGAAAGTGTAAAAATGTCACCACTGATTAGGTTTTGGAATCAACTCAATCAAAGATGGCTGCCATAGCTGACTGACCTTATAAAACACTAAGACACAGTCAGGTTTACCAGGGTTAAAAATGTTAATAACTGATCAGATTTGAATAAAACCCTCATCATCAGGTGTTTGTCTGTTCATGATGCCCACAGCTAATCAGCGACAGCTAACATTTTCAGTTAGTTAACTTGAGACAGTCTCACTCCTGCCTTTTTTGCAGCAGGCTGTTGTTTTGATTGTTGATTGTCTCTTGTGTTACTTAGTTCCATGGCTTCTGCCAAGTTTCTTTTGCTCGTTCATCATCTTATTCTCAGTTACAGCACCACACCACCTGCTTTGTTTCTTTTTGTCATCTGTTTGTTCTGGACTTTGGAGGCTTTTCTTTTCTCTGTTCATCTCTATTTTCAGTTTAAGTTCAACATAAGATCTGATGGCCATCCTTTCAATCTTGTTTATTCTCATATCATAAAGCTGACATAAACATAAAATTGAAGTCATCTTAATTGGATTACAAATTTACTATTGAAGCAGAGGATAAAAATTGAATGCAGATCTTGTAGCTATCAGTGAATATCTAAAAAACAACACTCTCTGGAAGCTCTTTCTCTGAGACAACAGGATGCTCTGGTTCAATCCTTTATGCTGTGACAGTTGTGCACTTGACCAGAAATCTCAGCTGTGCCACGGGACGCTCATGTAGCCTCACATTTCACCTAAGCACTTAGCCAGCCCTCTGACGGCTCGCTGTAATTAATTTTAGAGAAATTCACAGGAATCCCTCAGGATCACTTGAGAGAAGTTAGAGGAGAGATTTCTTTCACTGCCTCTCAGAACACACTGGGTTTGACTTTTCTATCAGCTGTAATAAAAAGAGAGAAAAGTCACTGATTTGGTGTTTCTTAATCCATATTCAGCTTTTACCTAATTTTACAACAAATGTAATTCATTACCAGTGGAAGCTGTCTGCTTTATTGATTCATTTGTGATTCTGAATATTTAAATTTAAAAAATACAGATTTTCATTTTAAGCTCATTGTAAAGATGACTATCAATTATTGGATAATATAAATGAGATGTTTAGTGTAATGATTTTTAAAGTATGTCCTAGAAAACAGATCCTAACAATAATATGATCTAAACAGGAAATGAAATTAACCCAGTCTAGACACTTTTCTGTTTCCTAATAATGTTTTTAGGAAATTAGAGCAGAGATACTGTTTATTACCTGAATGTTCATCAGCTCTCACTTTATTTGAGTTTTAATTTTACATTACTGCATGTCGTAAAACTCCTTGGGTCAAATCAGAAGTTCAGACATAAACATAAACTTTGAAGCTGAGATCTTACGGACTGAACGCTGACGTTAAAGTGGCTGAGCAGACCTCTGTTGCTGCAGATTTTGCCATCTGGGGATGTGCATCTCCTCTTGCTTTCCCATGGGCTGATGTCGCACTGGAACTCACATTTGTCTCCATGCCAACCAGCAGCACAGTAACAGTTTCCACAGTAACACTGGCCATGGCCTGGAAGCACATGCAACAACTCATAAGACCTCCACAGAGAGACTGATGATTAGATTAGATCAATCTTATTGTTTTTCAGGTCGGGGTTCTACTAGTTTTTGTTGATTAAATGGAATGTTCTCTTTGTTTGGGTGGGAAGTTTTCTATTTTTTAAAGTAGATGTGGACCTGATGTACCTCCACAAACCTCTCCAGTGTCTTCGTCCAGACACTCGCTGTCGTCACACTCACAGAAGCGTCCCGTCACCAAACTCTTATCATCATCGTTGTCACACATGCAGCTCCCACAGTTGCAGGTTCCTTTGAAGAAGAAATTGTCAAGGGACTCAGGTCAGACGTGTTAAATAGCTGCTTCGAAGATGTGAGCACAGAATATTTTGATGCAGCACAGTAGGACCAAGAATCCAGCCGGTTTACATCTGTGCACTGGAAGCACCGTTTGAGCATCGTGTGCCAACAGGTCTAAGCTGGTGTTTGACAACTCATGGTGGTGGGGGGGAGGGTGTTTGTGTATGTGCACGGCAGCTTTTTGGATTAGGTGTTAAAGAAGCAGAAGGCCAAACAGCCTCATGCTGTGAATACATTTGCATTTCTACATATTCAAACAGGCTCGGTATGGCACAGTCCACACACACACACACACACACACACACACACACACACACACACACACACAGATGTGAACGCATCCATTAATACATGTTTATGCCTCATTCAGCTGGAGGCAGTGGAGGCAGGCAGTGGGGTTAAACCCAGGTGAGCGTGTGGAGAGAAACAGCCTTGACCGGGACCTGAGTTCTTGTTATGCATCTTTAGTGTGACATGCAAACACACAACCATGGACAGTGGACATGAAGACATGAAAATAAAAGCTAAACAGACTTATTGATGTTTTAAAGGTCTTTGAACATAGTTGGGTTTTTATTACCAGCAGCTGATTTTGATTGGATTTACTGTATTTATTTGAATGGGACAAAGCATATTGTTGAACGTACATGACAGAAAAATACTCTGTGTAAAATAAAAGTAATGGCCACCTTTTTAAAATCATGAATTACGTGTGATTAACCGTATTTTTTAAGAAGCTGAGTTCAGTCTCACCATGCCTCATTACTTGTTAAGAAATCACTTTTAAATAGAACCTGAATATGAAGTAGGTTAAAAGAGCAATGCAATGTAAAATAGATGACAGTGCAGTAGTTTATAAAATAATATTTGCATGAACTCCTCATCCAAATACTAACCAGGACAGACCCTGCTTATAGCTTCTGAGATCAAACAATATTGTGCACATTCAGGGTGGTATACATTAAAGTATATGTTGGCTTTTGCACTCAGACTAGCCTTTGGCTCATCAACAGGATATAAATTCATAAAAGAGGCTGTTCAGAAAACAATCTACAATATGTAATAAGTGTGTATGAATTCACACAAGACACATGAGAAAAAAAAACTTATATTACAAAGTACTGATCAAGAGAAAATGTATTTTTCAAATTTTCAGCCAATAAGTCTTGGTCCCCTTGGTGGAAAAATAATTATTAACACGTATTATTTATTTATCAAATCTGTTGTATTTGGCATTTTTTTAGATGCAAATTAAGAAATATTAACACATCTTTTTATTTTTATTATTTTTTTTCTTAATCATCGATAATCACTCCATCATCATTAGGTAGTTTCTGTTGTTTTGTTTGCAGTTGGAACCAGATTCAGCAGCCATTTATTTCTGTTAGATTATTGAAAATATTTTTGTTTGATTTCGGGGTTTTATATCTGGATAATCTGAATTTAACAACTAATGTATATTTTTTTATTCCTTTTTGTGTGTTTTTTTAAATTAAGGTTGTGTAATTTTTTTTTTTTTACTTTTGAGTTTAGGACTTCAGTCATTTCTATCTGTTATAAATGGCTGATGGAGTTTACTTTCATTTGACAGATTATTGTGATTGTTTCTACGGTAAAAATATCAGAGTCATATTTGGACATAAATGTTTAATTGTTTTCTAGAAACTAGTGCTTTCAAAGAACACCTCTTTTAAAAGCCTGTAAAAATGGATGTTATAGCTGATGTGTTCATCCTCTCTCTTTATAAACATGAACATAAAACACTAAAATGCTTGCTGCTTATTCCCTGTGTTCTTTTGCTGTTGTTTCATCCTGTTACGGTCCCGCACCTGGGCAGCGCCGGTGCCCTGCCGACTCCTCCCACCTGTTCCAGCCAGCAGCGCTCCAGAGAGACGCAGGCCGGAGAGCTGCACGGCTGGATCCAATCCCCCCTCATCAAGCTCTGCTTCAATGAGGCTCCAGCCAGTCGTTCTGGGGCAGCAGACGGGTTCTGCTGTCCCCTGGGTGGCTGTTGGTTTAGAGTTTTTATAGCAGTTTAAAGTTGTTTTTAACTAGACTGACAAAGTGATTTTAGGTGTGGGAATCCACAATTTTAGCTTTGTCTTGTATATTGTCTAGTTTTTAACCTCACTTGATTTTATCCAGACTTTTATTGTATTTATATAGTTTTAGTTTTCTTGGTTTTAACTAAATTAACTTATTTATGTAAGAGGAGTGATTTTGTTATTTATTTCCTTGGTGGAGTTATTTGTGTTTTAACAGTCCTCCTCCTGTGTTGATTTAGTTTGTTTTGTTTAATAATAAATATATTTTTGACTTGAACCATTCATCGTTTTGTGTTGGCCTCCTTTTAACTCCTAGACGAAAGGAGGTCGTAACACATCCATTTTCCTTTATTTCAGCTGTCTAGAACCAGGTGCTTATAGGAAAGGTTTGAGTGTAGCTGCTTACCTCTTTTGGAGCAGACCACCCCTTGTTGGTTTTTGCAGAGCTCTTTGCTCTTCTTGCCCGACAGCCTACAATCCTCCTGGAACTGACACGACTCTCCAAACCAGCCTTCATCACATTCACACATCCCACAGTCACAGTAACCACGATCTGAAGGAGAAACACAGCATCCCTCATGTTTGTCAGCTCTGGGAAGCATGCACATCACCCAATGGACACAGACACACATGTTATACCTGTGTCAAACTTATCTATTTTGTTTGCATCTTTGCAGTATTTTGGTGTGCCATGCTACCATCCTGCAAGATACAATCAAAGTGGACATTGCTTAGTGTTCAGAGATCAAAACCTGGTGCTTTGGCTTCACCGTCGCATTAATCTGAGGGCCACAGTGAGCAACAAGGGGAACCATGTGATGCAAATGAAGGCTACATGACAAGTTGTTATAAATGCTGCTCTCATTGCCTCCAGCAGTGAGGGGCCTTGCATGTCACACTCAATCATTCTCCTGACGCGTTCATCATGTAAATGCAGCGTCCTTTTTCAAGGGCTATCCATCAGTCATTAAAAACATGCAGCAGGTCCCTCGTCTTTCCTCATTATCGATACATCTCTAGGGACGCTTTGGTGACAAGTTCAAGGAAAACGAAACACGGAAAATGGGAATCACAATGCTAACAGCACTTCTGTGGAAAATTGAGGGTCATAATATTTTGACTTGTAAAGATTTTTCTTACTGTACCTCTCTGGGTCTGATCCCTAAACCAGTGTTAGATGTATCTACTGGAGACCACAGGCATAGTTTTTGGCTTCCTTTGTGTTCACCTTTAGGTTATTTTTATTTCATGACACGTTTTCTTTCCAAGACTGATATCCTTTCATGATAAACATGCCATCATTGTAGATGACAGCTTGCACAAGACAGCTGTAAGACAGAATTGGATATTATGAAGCCTCTGCCACCCACTAGCCTCCATTAATCTCCACTTGACAATCACTCTGACATATAAAATGGCCCTCTTTGTCTGGTAGACCAAAATTTATGTGGGTTGGAAGGTTCCTGTCTTCCTTTTTGGTGCTTCCTGAGCAGTAATTCTTTGTAGTTTGATGTGTCAGGGCCCTTCTTACAGTCCTGTGACAGAAACGTGAGCCCAGCCAATGAGATCTTTAGCAGTGATCAGGTACCTTCACTGGGAACTGTCAGGAGAAGATTTATTTTATTTAAAATGAAAGACCTAGAATTCCTTAAAGGAATGCATTACAGCTGCTACCTAGTTTAAAACGAAGATCATCTCATGATGAGAAATGATTGAGTTTTAGTTGTTTTAGTTTTTGAAAACATATGTGATCTCACCTAATATCACCTGATCTCATGCTGAATGATTCTCTACAATGAGAATGAGCTCAATGTCTGTAAACGGACTGATTTTTATAATCTTTGTGTTTTCTGATGTCACCCATCTTGAATTGGAATAACACCAAAAGTGAATAAGTCCTAGATTAACACGTAATGATTACTTTCTGAGAGATTTATTAAAAACCATGTGGTGGTTCATGAGATATTTTCCTAATAGATATGGTTGACTCCAGTGACAAAATTAATGTCAACATTTGAAAGAAGCATCTTTCCCAATCCCTTCACATTAATAATATACAGAATGTTCTGAAACTAACTTTATACAAGGTTCTGCATCAATAGTTGATACAAACTGATATTTTCTTATTTAGAAAACAGATATTTGTCTGATCTTTGAGATTATAAATGCTTTACAGAAGTCTTGAGTCAAGCCTCCTTTCTTTAAACTTTAAGAATAAACCTCTACTTCTTCAGACAGAAAAACTTTCTGGGCATTTTTTTATGGCTCATCAGTCTGATTGTCTTTCCACATTTTTTCTATTAACATCAGCTGCATTTTTTTATGACTAATAAAGTAATATTGAAAAAGCGATTTGCCAAAAATGTGGGAGGTCTTGGCTTGGTTTACAGTTTTTATAGCAGAAATTGAGGAACCTGAACAAATAGGGACGAAAAAGAAAGAAAAAATGTCTGATTCAAATCCAAAAAAGGAAAATCTTATTGAATGTTTTTAAACATCAAGCAGAAACCTGATAGGACCAAACTCTTCAGCAGATTAAATAAAAAGACAACTAATAATAACAAATAAAATACACCTGCTTTAGCTAATAGCTCGTCCTCTAGCTCCATTTCTCCTTTAATTGCCACCATTGTTGACTTCAGGATGCCTCTGATAGAGTTTTTAAACCCGCTGTATGCAAGATCAGTCATACAGAAACACTTGTTCCTACACCCTGAAGTCATGAGTGCAGTAATACACTTCAATCAAAAATGCCTTTTACTAGTAGACTTGGACAAACTTGAGTGGCTTTCTTCTCCTCACAGCCCACGCTGGAATCATTAGGTGAGTCACCAAGCAGGCAGGCTGCCCAGAAAAGCTCAGAACATCTAAGTGAAAGCACATAAAAATATGTACCTCGAAAAAAATATTACAGAGATGAACAATTTAATGGGCTGTAATAGCTCAAGGACCGTAGTCCACTGCTGCACCTCTTTTTGCTTTCCTCTTTCAGCAGACTCATAGATCAAACCTATTGGTGACTTTAGACAAAGTGATGAGTTATTCCTGGATGATTTGCCTTTTAAAACAAAAACAACAAAAACTGTCTGGATGAGTTTGTTTTGGATTAAACAGAGTAATAAAGTTCACATGTGATTCTGTTATAAAAGCACAGATTTAATTAAAAATGATTGTATTTACTTTCATAAAAACATTAAAAACAGGCTATGCAATGAGACTTATAAAGAGAGGAAGTCAACGTGGATGTTCTGGTGACCTTGTGTGAATTGTAGCCTCAGTTTCCTGTTCTTAGCTGTCAGGGCTGACACCTGGTGTGCTCTTCTTCTTCTGCTGTCGCCCATCTGCTTCAAGGTTAAACATGTGGTTCAGAGATGGTGTTCTGTAGACCTTGTTTGGAACTAGTGGTTATTTGAGCTACTGTGGTGGTTTTACCACCAACCATACCATATTCAGTCACTTAAATCCCATCTCCTCCATCCTGATGCGCAGATACCTAATAACAGTGAGTTGCTGCCATGTGATTCGCTGATTGGCTATTCGTGTTAACAAGTAATTGAACAGGTATACCTAATGAAGTGGACAGTTAGCTTACTTTGCCATATTTTAGAAACAAATATTGCACTTTCCAGTTAGCTTTAACAACGAGTGGCAGCTACGAAGTGATTTAGGTTTTTAAAACTCATCACTACAGAGTGTTTGCTTTCATATTGTGACCCGATAAAGAGCAGAGAAAAGCTGAGCCAGAAAGCTAAAATGATTAATGTTGCTCATTACTGAAGGGGAAAGAGGAAGAAAACTGGAAACTTTACCACATTACTGACCTTCATCCAGATACTTACATCAGCAGCTGCAAGAATTCATAACAACCACAAACGATACAAATTAATATTCCTTCAAACAACAAAAACACAATTCATTGTTTTGTTGGTGCATTTGTTCACAAACGCCTGTTTCTTGTGCAGTAGCTGTTTATTAAAAGGCAACAAGAACGACTTTGCAAGAAAATCTGAAATGCAGTTAAAAGCAAAGAGTGGAATAAAATGACAGAGTGTTTTTCCACAGCTGGGGAACAGATGTTAGTCCAGGTCATCACCCAGCTGCACAGCTGTAATATCCAACAGGATTTGTGTGGGAGGGGAAAAAAGAACATGACAGCATCAAGGCTTCTGCTGAACGCCACAAAAACATTTAAATAAAGCTTCAATGTTCCTGGCTGCATTGTTTTTACATCGTCTAACTTCTTTGAATATGATTAAGTGAATTGTTTATGTATAATCACTGTCAAATCAAGGGGATGCATGATAATATTGGAAATGTTTCTGCAGTAAATCCACTACACTCAAAAATATGAACTGTTGATTCAAGAGAATAAAATGCATTTTCAATTTTCCCATTTATTTATTTATTTTTATGATGAAAAACTTTATTTTGCTGTAACTTCATAGATTTGGGCAGAGTCTTACTGTGTACTTTATTTTACGCTAGTTAATATATTTTTTAAATGTAAAGAGCAAAGTGAAACTAATCATTCTCGTGAGATTGTGTGTGTGACTTTCATTTCAAAATATAATTAAAACAGCTTTAACTCCATATTTTTCAACATAAGACATCTGAGCTTGAAAATTTGAAATAACAAGTTGCAAAATATGTAATTTCTTTAACCCTCCTGTTATGTTGCGGGTCAAATTGACCGGTTTTCATTTTCAAAAATCTAGAAAAAAATAGTTTAAATTATTTTTTCAGCATGAAACTTCTTGTGCTTGGCATAATTAGAGTAAACAACATATTTAAACAAATATGGTTCATTTCTCATATGTGGAACATCCCCCTGCTTTTTACTATTACACAGATACTGTTTGGGTCAATTTGACCTGGCAGTCAAAATGAAGCTTAAAGGTGTCAGAATTGACCTCCATTGTAAGTATGAGAGTGATGTGATGTCATGGCTTTTGATAGGAACCTTTTCTGTTCTAGAACAGAACAGAAAAGGTTCTTGTGAGCAAACTCCACCCACACTGAGTGGGCACTTTTTAGGGAATGAGCAAAACGTATAAAGATTGTCTGCAAGGGGGTTCAACAACATTCACTCTGCAGCTACATATGATCAAGTATCTTTCAAAGTTTTACAAAATAAATAAACAGATGACAGCCCTGGAGGCTCTGGAACTGATTGTTGATCATGACAGTGAAGTGCAGGAGGATGTGTCTGAAGATGAAGACAATCTTGAGTCAAATCTGAGTTTGATGACTCTGATTTTGAGCCAGATGAGAAAGCTGCCATTATTTTATTATGGGCTGCATGGTGGCACAGTTGTTAACACTGTTGACTTGCAGCAAGAAGGTCACAGGTTCAAATTCCAGCTGTGGCCTTTCTGTATGGAGTTAGCATATATACAACAGAGGCAGCACATGCCAAGGACCCCAGCTGCTGCAGCTACAGTGGGAGATCCAGGAGAGGACTTCAGCTAGTTTACTACTGTGTGAGGTAAGTATGTGGGTGTGTGTCTATGTGAAAGTATGTTGTGTGTTTCTTGAGATAAGCAAAAAAAATGTAATCATTGTCCTTGTCTTTAGGTTGCTGCTGGGAAAAAAAGGAATACAAAGAGGTGCCAGTCTGTAAGCCGTCTGATGATGTGAAGCTAACCCTACTCTATGTGAAATGTGCTAAATTCATTTTCACAAAACACACTCTGATGACATGTCCCTCGTGTGCTGTGTAGACAAATGCTTGTTCATTTCCAGCAATTCATTTTTGTGTTTCTGGTTCTAAACAATGCATAGTGCTTACTATCACAATGTGACGACATGCTTCCTGTGTACTGTGGAGTTCATATTGTTGATTTCTCATTTTGTTATTTTGTTCCGAAACAGTGCTTGAATAAAGTTTACTTTCAAAACAAATCATCTTGAGTCATCAGTTTTGATTTTAAGTCAGCGGGTCAATTTGACCCAGAACAGAAGAGATGTTGCATGTTACTTTATCTACATCAATACATGAAGATAAAAACATTTCAATCATAAAATAAAATTTTAAAATAATCAATGTCATGTTAAACTATTGTGTTTTACTTGTAGGTATTTCCAACATCTATTTAAAAAGTTTTAAAGTGCAGTTTTTATAAAAAACAAGTGAGTTGTCCTCAATGAACCATGATCTGTGAAGGGTTAAAAGAAATATTTCACCAAATATTGTTTGAAATGGTTAGTAATGGAGTTAACAATGAGATGTGAACAATGTTTATTGGAATTTTTTGGTTTCTGACACTTTTGGATAAGTAAACATGTCCCGGGTCAAATTGACCCACAAACATTTTTGGTGTTCCTGAGAAACGAACATAACAGGAGGGTTAAGGAATGGAAAATCTTTAACTGATTAAATACTATTATTTACTGCTATATATTATTTTAGAAATTCTGCCTGTTTTTTGTTTGTTTGTTTTTTTGCAAAATACACATTGAGAACAATAAATATTCTTTACCCTGCAGCACAATAATATTCTCAGTTTCTAACATCAAATCCTTTTTATTCCTCATGTTCTTATTACGTGTATCTGCTATGGACAGGGTGTCCTTGGTAGTTTGCAAACTTTACAAACACATCAGAAACATGGTTTAAATAAATAAAAGTTCCTCATTTAACCAGTCTGAATTGATTAGTGGTTACTTGAAGTCATTCAGTTCTTGAAGGCAGTTTTTATAAAACTGGATGGTCATTTTGCTCTTTTTCATGAGTGCTGACGAAAACATGAGCCAAGATGCTGATTGCTTTGAGCAGGAAGCTCAACATCCAGTTTTAACAGGGATGTTTAGAATCAAACCAGATGTGGGACAGGCCATTTACTAACAGCCCATTAGTCGTGGTTTTGGCTGGGTTTAAAATAAAATCATTTCTAGGACTAAAGACAACCAATTTAAAAGATCTAAGTTAATTTGATCTCTCCAAAACAAATCTTGAGTGTCAAATCAACTACACTGAGAATTCCCTACAACCAGGTGGGTATAGATAGGTGTATTCACATGTAGCCTTTTGTCAAAAAATAGTTCCTAGCAGGAGGCCAAACAACAAGTATGCAGATAAGTGGAAATATTTTTAAAATGTAAAAAATTCAGTCCAATCCTAAGTTTTTACATCTAGTATCTACAAAAAAAACTGATCCTTTACTCCAAACAAACAAATATTTTATTTGTTCAATTAAATTTATTTTTTAATTACAAATTTTAAAAAATCTCAATAAAATCTCCTTTAAAAAAAAAATAAAAACTCATTGTTGTGGCTCACGAGGAGTTTCAGCTTGGTGACTTTGGCTCTTATCTTGAAAAGTTTGGACACTCCTGGAATTAAAGTGATGAGAACTGACTCGTGTTGAATCCTATTTATAATTAAAAAAAAAAACATTTTAATGCCAGGAAAGCTGATGTTTTTGGGAAAGCAAAACACACACTTTTATCTCTAAGGAGAAAAATCTACTGGATCTTATCTGTAGCCGGTTCTGAACGGCAGAGATAAGGAAACCGCAGGGAGAGAAACTGGCTGCCGATCTCTGACTTGAAACCATGCGAGCTTTGTCTGCATGGTTCATTTAGTGTGTGTGTATGAGTGTGTGAGGAAAATTGCAAAGTGTTTTTTCAGTGTACTTTGAGTGTAATTTACAACATTTTATCAACACAAACCAATGATGTGAGCAGGGTGGTATATTGTATGTGTAGACGAGAGTAGAGTATCCTATAAGAATAAGCCCTATCTTGTATTCTCTGTGTGCGTGCGTGTGTGTGTGTGTGTGTGTGTGTGTGTGTGTGTGTGTGTGTGTGTGTGTGTGTGTGTGTGTGTGTGTGTGTGTGTGGGTGTGAAAACTCATCCCTCTTCTAATGCATCTAGGTTCTATTGGCAGGCTCTATACCAGTGAGTGAAACCCCATTATCAGGATGAAGCAGGGCCGTGCTCCAGACTGCTGAACCATAATGAGCTCCTCACAGCAGCCAACTTGTCTTCCTAAATAAATCACACACACGCGCACACACACACACACACACACCAGTGCACACATATCTTCACTGTACGTGTTCTGGATGCTCACATATCTCCATTAGACCTCGACACTCACAGTCCAGGGACAATGAGGGACACAAGAAGATGGTATTTTTTCTCCTCGTTGCATCATCATACGTGAGTCCCTCCTGCAACTGTCAAGGTGTCCCACCTCAAATACACACAGTATGTGTTGGTAACAGGATGTAATCTGAACTATTTTACATAAGGTCAATATCCTTAATAGGTTGATGCCTAAAAATGCACACAAATCCCATGAGTACCTACGGTTCTGCTCAATGGGATTTATGTTTGATGGAATTCAACAGGTTCTTGGCAAATCTATTACTTCCACAACTTGACTTAGGAGAAAATGGATGTATAGGATAAATACCTGCCTCAGTAAGAGTGAGAGCATCTATTGGCTCAATAATAAATCTCATATGGTCTGTCAAACTCTTCACCTCACACATAAAACTGTTAATAACCAAGCTGATTAAAGTTCAACATTATCCCAAAGAGCGTTTGGTGCTATTGGAGGCAGAACTGACTCCTCTCTTTTGGCACCAACTTTCTGTTTTTATTCTTCATAGTTACTCCTAAAAATATTCTTTTGATCAAGCAGAAACTCTTCAGTGATGGTGCTACAGGATGGATTAAACTGGATTGAACAGGACTGTATTCATGTGGTTAAAGCAGATATGGAGTTTTTCAGTTTTTGAACCCAATGTACCACGGCTCCTCCCAAAGCATCTCAACACGTGCGTGCACATGGCACATCACTCCGGTCATTAAGCCAGGCATAAACTGTGCAGCTCGAGGGTCTGAGCCCTGTCTGTCCCTGCTGTGCTTCTGATACGTTGGTCTGGAACTACGAGCTGCTCCGAAGCTGAACCCGGAAATGAGGGAACACTCTGTCCTGAATGAAGTTCTTGACCAAAATAAATGTGTATCCTTGGCAAGCCTTGCTATTCTGTGAGGAGAAATGTTTAAAAAAAATTCCTCAGTAACCGGGGCATGGATAACTTTTTAGTAGTACAAGAGCGTCCCCTACCTACACAGGTTTGTGCAAAGCGCGTGCACGTTGACTGACAGCTGACAGTGTGGAAATTTGAATTTTATTGGCTGAAAAAGTTTGCTAGTCAGAGAGAATTCAAAAGGGTTTATAGGAGGAAGGAGGGTCTTCATCAGAATGACAGATGTTGTAGAACTCTACCCATAGATCATAGTTTAGACCTGAACTATCATTTAAAACATTTAGAAAACTTTGATACATAGAAAAATGCTCCTCATATCTGCTTTAAACAGAATGATAAATGAATTGAGCTGGGGATATACAGTATAGTACTATGACTACATTCATTTGTAATTTAATAAAATCAAAGCTAGAACTACAAAGAATCAAATCAAAGAACAACTAAATAACACTTCAACACCAAGTATAGTCTCATATTTATTTCAGCCGATTATTCTGATAACATTTATATTTTTTATAAATGTGAATACCAGAACAATCAAATTGCTTTCGTCTACATTGTTTCGATGAATTTATCTAACAATTTAATGACAGAAACTCCCCAAACTGACATCATCTAGTTTCTACTATAACACTGTAAATCTTCTTGGCTTTATTGAAAGTAAAGAAAAAAAGTTTCTGATCATCAGTCATAATTCAACTTGTCCTTGACTGTTTGGGGATGTATTTTAAGACAACTTGACTGCAAACAACAGCTCATACCTTGGTAATGATTGATTCTAAGCCAGCAGCATATGGAACTGCTGCCTATAAGAGCTGTCAAACGTTCCACCCCTCTGACTTTGCTGTTGAGAAACAGATCTAAAGGTAAACTAAGTTGTTCTCTTATTATTTGGACATGGCTGCCTGCTGAGGGCAAACTTCTCCTTTTCATAGCTAGCTGAAACAAATCCACAATATCAGCTGGAGAGTCCATTTGCCAAACTCCTCTGATGTAACCCACAGAGAAGAAACCTGCTAAATTACTTACTGAACCTTCACTAAACTCCACATCCAAGTAGTAACACATGTGGGGCTGTGTGTATACACAACCTCATGTGACACAGTACTTTTTTGATGCAGTGAGAATAAAGCATTATTTACTAGCACATGGATGAGTTTACGCACCGTTGCAAATTTGTCCATTATGAGTAGGACAGACCCAGTCATGGCACTCGCAGCGTGGACCATAGAACTTCCCTGGCTCTTTGGCTTCACAGATGCAGATGCCACAGTCACATTTGCCCCTTCCGCTGCATATTTTACCATCAGGCGTCCGGCAGCGGCGTAGCGACGATTCAGAGGACAGCTTGCACACACGACCCACCTGGCTAAGGAAGCAAAAGGTCAGGTGTTCTGTTGCTTTCAAAACTTCAGTAATATCAAGCCAGTATGTCAGCCAATATGTCAGCTTTAAAGAACAGAAAAGGTCAGAGAGTCTGAGTTTAAAGAAATAAACACCTTTAGCTAATTCTAATCATTTAAAAGTACAAATTCACTATTTGCAGAGTACTAACAGCTGTAGCTGAACTCACATTTTAGTAGTCTTTTTTGTGGGGATTTATTGTTTCATTTGGAAACTGACTGAAATTCTTTCTCTCTTTTGGCTCTTTCTTTAAATTGGCCAACTGTCCAGTTTGGGAAAAATAGATGCTATTTAAACAATCAACAGCTCAAGTGTTCCTGCTGTTCCAACTAAAATTAAACACTGAATGTGTGTTTTCCATGTGTCAGGAGGAGGTTATGCAAGTACTATTTCACACTTGCAGAAATAGACTTTTTAGGGCTAACTCCTTTTCCTTCTTAAAATCATGATTGCAATTTAAAAAAACACACATTGTCTCACATGGAGATTTCTTGACACTCCATGGTTTATTGCAGCAAACCCAGAGCCCCATTTGGTCTGAAAGGACCTCCACACATCTAGCAACCACACCTTTATAATCTGGCCTCGTATTTAAGCTGCTAAATTCCTTACCCCCACTGCTGATGCTGCCTGACCTACATATGATGCTGTGGGTGTTTTTCACCTGTAGGCTCTGGGGCAGACATTTACTACAGGAAAAAAAGATATTCATGAGAGAAAATTGGGTCAAAGGCTTGAAGCCATGATGAGCAATATTTACCATAATTATGTAGTTTTTTTTTAGAGAGGTTTAACTAAATATCTTTGTGATATTAGATTTTAAAAAGACACCCAGTTTTTGATTTTCACACTGATAATGAATATTTGACCATAAATTCATTGTATTTACTAGCAGGATGAGTGTGTACTCAAAGCTGATTGATTCTTAGATTTAGGAGTTGGGATTATGCTAACAGTCCATATTGTGAGGTGTAACACAAATTATGATTTCCCCTTCATTTTATAGTTCAAATATAGATGAAAATCAACGCTGAATTTGTGATACTGACAAACAGAGGATTTTGCACATCATGTTTGCAAAGAGAACATCCAACATGTCACAGGGTTGTGTTTTTAAATGCTTTTCTCCTGGTAAGCTTCAGGTATGCAAATTGTTCAAAACTGTAAATACTTCCTTCAGTGCATCAGTGTAATAATGTTTATCTTTGGAGGGTCAATAAAAATGTGCTTTTTTACAGCTCATTTGAAATAAATGTGCTAATTTCATCACTTCAGTCATGCTAGAATGTTCCTAATCCTTTATTTTATACCTGGTAATTATATTTTAACAGCATGTGTCCCTTTGAGGATTCAGCCTCCTGCTGAGGTCAGTCAGTCCAGCAGTGAGGTTTTTTTTTAGCTTTCAGGACTAAAAGAGCAAAGATATTTGAACCCCTGCGGGAATTACTTTCATATGTTAATTACAATGTATCTGGTAACTAATCTGAGATTCATACTAATCATTTGTGTTGTTCACTTATGCAAATGAAAATATGTAAAATTGTCTTCTACACACAAAAACAGCATGATGTACAGTTGTTGTTTTTTGGAATATGAAAGTAGAAAGATAACTGTCATTTCACATAAAAATAAGAAAGAGATAAAAATAGGGACATGTTCAAAAGTAGATTTTAAACAATAAAAAAGAGAAAAATAAACAGCACTGATCTCAGCTCTGAGATGTTTGGTTGGGTCAGCTGAGGACACTCACATCAGATGAACCAAGTTTCTTAATGCTACATCAGTTATATAAACATTTTAATCACTTTCCAGCAGTGAACTAACCAACCAGCATTGTGCAACTCAGACTTAACTGGTGGAAATGTCCTGTTAAGGTGTGGATGGAAAATAAGCATGAATTTAGTTTGCTCAAACTTGAAGCATAATGCAGCTTGTTGCTTTGATTCATAAAAATAAACCATTCAATCAGTTTCCACCTCGTGTGTTTTCAGGATCGTTCTGAGTGTCGTTGCAGGCAGATCAAACTGAGTCAGGATCTATCATATCTAGGGCATCTTCTATTGGATGCATTGTAATTCATATAGTAATAATGCCAATGAGTTAGCATGAAGCATAATTATAATTTCATTAGCAGACCTGCTGCAGCCATGCATATTTTTCCACATAACAAACAACACTCTACTGGGTTGGTGAACCAATTTAACTGGATGCACATGAAAACAGAACACACAAGGAGAACATGCAACCCCCCAGAGAAAGGGCCCAGAGTTCCTGTTGGAACCAAGAACAAACCCCTGCAAAACAAAACATCCAATGTAGGTTAAACATCACCCCAATGTTGGAGTCAAACCTGAGATTGAGTCTAATCTGCTGTCTAATCTAATAAAGCAACTTGTCAGTTATATCTAATTCAAAAGCTTCAGCAAATAAGCAAAAAAAAAAAAAGATTTTATAACCACATAAAATGGTGCTTTTAAAAACACTGTTAAACAGTTGACAAGTAAAACAGCACATAAAAGCTGCAGAAACTACTGCAAATATATTTTATTCTACCCTAACTTTCAACATTGTTCTCTCCAAACATCTGTCAACAAAACTTTGCACCACCTTCTGACACCATGCTGTACAGGCTATACCCCAAAATAGTAAAAGAAATAAAAAGCCAAGTCAAACTCACCTCAGCGACTGTAACAAAGTGTCCTCGACGGTAGAGAGCAGGATCAGAAGCAACGGCACTAACATGGACTGCACCAAAACCGCAGTGTGCATGTTTAAATCCCACAGAAACCTGAAGTAAAGTAGCTTGAAGGAATTTCCAAATCGTTCGCTCCTTAAACAGTCAGGACAGGAAGGGAGAGTGAGAAGGAAAGAGGAAAAAAAGGAGAGACAGAGCAGCAGGCTGGCCTGAACTGGCTCAGTCCCTCCAGAGTCCAACACTCCTCTCTGTACAAGTGCCTTTGATTAGTCTGAACTCTCAGACACAGTCCTGGGCAGGAGCTGAAGTGGGAAAATCTGCCAAAACAAAAAGTTACCAGTTTGACGTGTAATTAAAAGCAGACTGTTTTTCTAAATCTTTTTATTTTTTTGTGGCTGCTTCACTTTTTCCTCATTGGTTTTCCAGAGAATCTCTCTGGCGCACCAGTTTTATTTTTAGTTCTTCTGTTGATGTGATAAATGAGATTCAACATCTTTTCTCTGACCTTTAACAGTCTAACATCTAACATACTCACATCTCCTGTCCTTGATCTTGAGGTGTAGTAGTGTCGAGGAGAGGGTCTGGTTTGGGATTCTCTGGGTCTGTTCTCCGCTTTTTGTAGAAGATCTGGTTCTGTTGATTTTAGGGTTAACTGTGCTGGTTTATAGCTGAGCACTGCTCCAGTCTGATGTGGTAAAGAAGAAGCTGAGCCAAAAGAGAAAGCTGGACCATTTGGTCCAACCCTCACCTATGAAGAGGACATTTAGACCATGACCAGGAGAGCAAGATTCCAGATACAAGCAGCAGAAATTAACTTTGTCTGTAAGGTGTCCCGACTCTCGACTCAGTCCAAAGAAAAGGTGAGGAGCTTTAGGGATCGTAGAGCTGAACTTCTGCTCCTTCACATCAAAAGATCTCAACTGAGGTGATTTGGACAACTGCTTAAGATGCCTCCTGATTGCGTTCCTCTCGAGGATTTCCAGGCATATTGTACAGGGGAGGAAGCCATTGGGTGTAAACCCAGAACACTCTGGAAGATGTATCATCATCTGGGAAAGTACCTTGGAATGCCTCTGGATCCCAAAGGAGGAGCTGAAGAGCTCTGCTCTGACTACAGAGTTGTCTGTCTTTCCTTTACAAGTCTTTTGTGGGGAAAATAGCCGTACTACAACATATTATCTAATAAGGAGCTCAGAGGTGTTAGAGGGCATAGGTAAAAAACAAACAAACTGCTCAGCACAAACAGGTCTGTAATTAGGAGCTGATGACAAGTAGTGTCCTGACTTTTCTGGTTTCTGGGAGAAAAGTTGGTTACTAACATCTAGAGTCAGTACACAGAGCAAAGTAACATGTTCCATTACAATGGATGGATGGATTTCAAATACACTGATTATTTTTGTATGTTCTTTCATAAACTGAAGGTTTAGTACATTGAAAAAGAAAAACATTTTAATTTCAGCATAAACACAGCATAACCCAATCTTAGACACATTTCAAGTTTGGAACATTCACACTATAGCATCAGACATGTGCAGCTCAATGCACTGATAATGACTGCCTGTTTCCAGGCATCCTCTTCATAATATTAAAATATCCATGCATGTTCTTTATGTTTTAATAAATCATTTTTGCAGCTCATACTGAAAGTATCTTCCGACTTTTTGGGCAAATTACAATTAAATGTATAACCATTGACTACCAATGGTCAGTTTCTTGATTATAATGCATTTGTAACAACATCTATTTTCCTAAATGAGACGATTTCTTCCACATTAGTGCTGTTCTCTGATGTAAATAATGTTTAAAAATGATCTCCCATGACGGTTTTCTCTCCTTTTTAACTACTTTTATCACTTTACACTTTAAGCCATCTCTATAAAGTTGTTCTAGGCCTATGCATTCAGTTATTGTAGTGATTTTTCTCCATCACACATCAGTGAACACATTAACAATGAACCACAGCCATGTCAACCAGTAGATTCATGTAATCTAATTTATTAAGAAAGAAAAAAGTAAATAAGATGAATATTTGCTTGGTATGAGATTCGATCCACAGTCCACATGAGGCATAAACCACAATAACTGTTTAAACATCAGGGTAAGAACCATAATTATAATCATTAAATTACTTTTACAAACTCTAATGCAGCTTTGTCAGTGTATGTTCCGACATCAAATACTTAGAAATATCAAATCATACAATTATTGTTTTTAAACCATAAAAGTGATTCAAAATAAAGCTTTAGAAGTAATTTACTTTATTTTATGTAATAAAATATTAATAAATGTGGCGTTTTGCTTAAATCAGGTCTGGATGAAGGTAAACAAATGGATTCAGGAAGAACTGGAAATTCCTGCGCGCCCCCGCAGCACGCGCTACTCCAGCTGATGTGATTGCATCCTGCGCGCGCTCCCGCAGTCTCCTACACGATCCCAGCACACCCTTCGAACAGCTGATGTCATGGACAGGGCTTCACGCGGCCGATAAGGGAAACCCTCCGCTCGTAAGTGATCCGGAATGTTTTCCTAATCCGCTTCTAGAGTGTCGCGTTGTTTGGTTTTCAGGATGCCGCTCGCGCTCCGGTTTGCTGCGCGAGCTACATCCTAGCTATGGGTCTCTCCAGGAAGTGGAGGAAATCTCATCCTCCGCAGTAGGCCTTCGTGAAATAACGTCCTGTTTTCACCGCAGCGCCTCTTCACCTGGTCGTCACGTATCACATTCGACTTGTTCAGGACCTTTACTCGCTCATACTCATGAATATGTTCAACATTCAGCGTGTTTTTGTCAATAAATCAGCTGTGGTCCTCGTCGTTTCCATAGTAACCTTGGCTCTCTGATGTCATTCACTTCAATGTGAGGATGGATATGCTTTCACTACTGTACATTCCGTGTTATGACAGCCATTTTGCACCATGTGTGACTGTTTATATGCTGCAGAAGCTTCACATATTCCCTATGATGTTTTCAATATTTACATTGAGAACATTTACAGCTGCTTTTAAATATCATGAGGCATCAGCACTAGTTTAAGCAGCTAAATAAATGTAACCACAATATACGTTTCACAGATGGAATTATGACAACAGTACCAGCTTGCAATGCTGAATTGTAAGACAAAAAAACATGTTACTGTACAATATGAAGCAGGTAAACTTTATTGTCCCCGAAGGGCAATTTGCTGCACCATTAGCAGTTACACACATAAGGAAGCATACAACAACCTCACCAATAATAATCTTCCAGCACAGAAAAAGGGAGGTCATTAGAGACCTCACATCCTAGAATTCATCAGTGTGACAGCTGTGGCACTGAAAGAGTTCCTCAGTCCCTCAGTTCTACAGACTCATTCTGTCTCCATCCTGAGGGCTAAAGTTTATACTGGGCTCATAGTGGGTGACAGGGATCAGATACAGCCTTAGCTTTCTTTAGTAATCTAGTGTAGGTCACTCAGACTGTCAGAAGGGAAACCAGTCATTTTACTGCATTATAATCAATACATTTCTTATTCATAAGACTCAGAACTTTGTGGAAACTTTAAAAGATGTGTGGTACTTATAATGCCAAAGGTTATGTTTGATTCCAGTATGATCTGACCTGTGAGGTCAAAAATATGCTCATCATAACGGTTTTACTCAATATTTTTTAAAACTATAATTTAATAAATACCATTTTAGCTTGAAATAGATTACAGTTACTTGTCTTTTTATTCTCCTTCATGTAAAGCTTTGGGGAATCTTTTAGCATCTTGCTTTGTTTTAGTCCTTTTATCATCACTGTTTTCACTGTTTTGATCAGCTCTATCTTAAGTTAACTCATCCAGTTAGAGTCACCAATCAACCTAACATGTATAGTTTTTGGTCTGTGCACATGCATGCATGGAAAGAATGTGCAACCTTTATGCACAAAGGTCCTAGTGAGTCAAACCCAGGACCTTCTTGCTTTAAGACATCAGTGCTACTAATTACAGCATTGTGCAGCCATTGATCAGCATACACACAAAAATACTTTAGGCAGAACACAAAATATCCTGCATTAGGTTTTGTTACTACATGCACGACTTTGGACCTGTTGGAGGGTCATGTCAGTGTGGAGTTGGTTTGGTTTTCTCCAGGTGTAGTGGACCTATTCAATCTATTCAAATACATGCACTTTATCAAAATACTCAGAGATACTTTATTCCAGTATATAATTGTGTTGCTTGGTAAATAATATTAAAATAAATATATTACTAATAAAGACATGCTGTTTAGCTGTACCTCTTTTACATTTATTAAAGCCAAATAATCTTGTCACTTTTTTAGCTCTAAAATTAAAATAAAATGTTCTAAGCATGTTGCATTGAAATTATTTTCTTTCTATCTTAAGACAATAATTTGTAGATGAAGGCATAAGACTGTTGATTGAGCATATAGGTTCAGTTCTCTGCAGCATTTTAAAGCATAAACCAACTCTAAATTGTCCCTAGTGTGAGTGAGAGTGTGACTGGTTGTATGTCTCATTTGTCTCCGTGATGGACAGATGACCTGTCCAGGGTGTCCCCTGTCTTTCACCGTGTGACTCCTGGAGCTATAGACACCAGCTCCACTTAACCCCTAAATGGAAGAAGTGGTTCAGAAACTGGATGAATGTAGATCTAAAGCATAAACCACAAATATTTTATGCAAATGATGGATGGATGACTCAAAACGTACTTTTAGCTCAGAAAAAAACATTCAATCTTTATCTGTCTGCACTGCAGTTTGTTACCAGGCAGAAAACTTTCTGGACTTGTCAGAACTTTTTGTCAGGGAGAGTGGTGTTCATGGGCTTTAAAGTCAATATAGCTGTATTGAGGTTGTGGAAATCATATAAATGCATTTTGTGTATTCTGCCTGATTTGCGTATGTTTCTGGTGGTGTAAAAGTATTTGACATGTTCTCATTACACATTTTAATCATGTTTTCTGAGAAAACTCCGCCCCTATAGGAGGAGCTTTACAGGAAAAATCCAATTGTCTATCCACCGTTTTTCCATCGCATTGTTACTTGGCCAGTTTTCTTTTTGTATTATCATGGATATACCGTAGTTGGCTTGCAAATTTTCTACAAAGATCCTGGTGGAGAGGGGTAATAACTTGAGGCTCTTTTTAAGGGATTTATTGCATTTTGCATGACAGTCAGTCATTCTATGCATTCAGATGTATTCAAGTTTAGATTAAAACAAGAAGACGATATGTAATGCTGACCATAAGACAGTAACACTTCAGAACCTCCTGGTAAAGGCTTGTACCTCAGATGACTCTGTTTATCATGAAGATGCTGCCACAGTGCACTCAGGAAGAAAACTTCAACAAAGAAAGTTTGAATACTTAAATACTTACAGTTACAATTATTCTGTCCAGAGATCACATCATTCTGTGTGAAGAACATGTCCTCTCTCCAAATGGGAAAGTAATTGCAGTCTTTGCCACCTATACTCCCACATAATAGCACTTAGTCGCTGTAATTTTGTTTTCACTCTTCCTCACGTCTCCATCTGCATATGTTAAGTGTAGCAATTACGCTGGGAAATTGCCTGTAAGTATGTGGTGTTTGTGGGATAGAGGGTTTCTTTTAATGGTAAGGAGGTATAAGTGAACGAGGGTTGCAGTGTGTCACATTAAAGCAAGGCGTGCTTCAGGGCAGGGCTTACTGTATGTCTGAATCCCCAGCATACAATAAAATCTGTGCCTCTCTGTCATATTCTCCTTTTGATCATTATGTCCTGTTTCAAAATAAACAAATGTGTTGAACATGCTGTATTTGGGCTGCACGGTGGCGCAGTTGGTTAGCACTGTTGCCTCGCAGCAAGGAGGTCATGGGTTCGCGTCCCGGCTCTGCGGCCTCTCTGCGTGGAGTTTGCATGTTCTCCCCGTGCATGCGTGGGTTTCCTCCGGGTACTCCGGTTTCCTCCCACAGTCCAAAGACATGACTGTCAGGCTAATTGGGCTGGTAAATTGTCCTTAGGTGTGAGTGGGTGTGTGGTTGTTTGCCTCATTCATCTCTGTGTGGCCCTGCGATGGACTGGCGACCTGTCCAGGGTGTCCCCCGCCTCTCGCCCCCTGACCGCTGGAGATAGGCACCAGCTGCCCCGCGACCCTCTGTGGAGGATTAAGCGGCTACAGAAAATGGATGGATGGATGCTGTATTTGTGCTCTGAAGCTGCACACATGAAGATGTTTTCTCCTCTTTGTTTCCTGCTCTCAGGTCTGCTGACGCCCCTGATTGCTGCCTCAGGACCTCCAAGCCTTCGGGACATTTTTCTTTGTGCATCTCTAGTCTCTCTCCGTCTGGTTGGTCTCTCCACCTCTCTGTGACCTGGGGATGAACGCACCAATGAGGAGCCTCACAGTGAGTCCTCTGATCCTCTTTCACTCCATCCTCCTCCTCAACACCTCAGTCAGTCAGTCACTCACTTACTCACAGAGTGTGTCGCATATATGCCTTGATGTCAGATGTGGTGGGCATTCCTGTCTCTATGAGCGTACTGTAGATGTGGGTAGTGTACTGTACACCATATAAACCATGATGTTGACTAACTGTTGTGTGTTATTTACAGGGTATGCCTGATCGCATGTTATGTGCAGTGCTGGAGCAATTTCAGCTTTACTTTTCCCTTTGGTATGTGCGCTTTGTCTCCATTCACACTGTCATTTCTTCTTGTGTTCTTACGTTGAAACGTAGCTTTTTTTTTTTCCCTTTGAATTTTTTTTTCTGCATACACACATTCACACAAACACACTTAAAGATGTTGCCTGCACAGGCGACACCAAAGTACAGCTCCTCGACTCTGTAGAGCGTTCTCTGCTGGCACCTTTGTGCTCAGTTTTGAAATGGTAAGTTACTGGAGCTGTTCCAGTGTGATTACACTTGTTCTGTGTTCCATGTGTGCTGCGTTGTGTATCACGGTGGCCATTCTACAACTCAGCACATTCAGTTTGGAAGCACACATCTCTGCTCTGGCAATTCAAGTCAGGGAAGTCTTTTTTTGTGTGCAACATATCCCAATTCTACATAGGTTCACATACAACCACTTAGCTGAATTTTTATTATTCAACGATTTCTAATATTGTTTTAAACCAAATATAACATAAATTTGGCCTTGGAACATAAAACAGTTTATATCTCAAATGCATCAAGCGAATAATGAATGTACCTGATAGGAGTTAGAGAAGTTGTTCTCCCCCTGCCCTGCCCTGACTTGAATTCAGCCAGAGTGCCCCCTGTTCCTCATTTAGCTTTGGTCATTGTGTGGTTCGCCTCCCTCCCTTTGTTAGATTCACTCCCTGTATAGCACGGCAAGCCCCAGCATGCTGAAGAGGAAACAAAGCTCTCGGGTCGAGGCCCAGCCCATGACTGACTTTGGGCCAGACGAGACCCTTGCAGACAGTGCTGACATCTTCTGGATCAACAAACCAGTGAGTGTATTAGCACCTGTGTCGAGGTTAACACATGACTATATCACAGTTATAACACACTTTGGTCCTTTGTCTGCAGTGGGTTCATTCGTTACTCCGAGCCTGTGCCATCATCAGTGTCATCTCTGTCTGTATGAACACCCCCAAGACCTTTGAGCATTACCCTCCACTGCAGTATGTGACTTTCACACTGGACAACCTGCTCATGTTCCTCTACACGGCTGAGATGATCGCCAAGATGCACATTAGAGGAATTATCAAGGTAGACCCGATTACCCTGATTAATATGTTACAAGAAAAGCACATGTGTTGAACCGGGCTGGGTTCAAGTTTTGAGTTCTTTGGGTCATTTTGGGTTTGGTTTGTGTTTATCACATGCAAGGAATCCCAGTTTGGTTTGCTTTGTGCTGGAAGATAATGCAGAGGATTCCTCCTCCGACGCGCAGCCTTGCATTCATGTTCGAGCAGCTTAGGTGATACAAGATGTTACCAGACTTGGTTTTTATTGATTCTCTGCTAATTTCGTGAACGACCATTGTTTGGTTTTTGTCGGACTTGTAAAAACCAAAATATTGTCATGCTGGTGAACTACTGAAACCTTTTTTGGGACAATTTCCTCCGCCTCTCTTTGCAGCGACCTGCTTTCTGTTTTGGTCTGAGAGGGGAGGGCTTGGTGATGGAGCTGCCTGGGTCTGTGTTTTTGATTGGTTAGGACTAAGTAATGACTCTAGTATTAAGTTACCCAATTTACAATAATGAAAAAAGAAAGAAAACTTTTACATCAAACTTTTTACAGACACATCTTTTTTTCTATCGCTCCACACGTCTATCAATACGTAGATATATTGTTATTGAATTATAATCCAGCTCGTCTTTGTACCAGTTCTCTTTCCTCAAAACCTCAGCATGGTAAAGTCCAAGTGTTTGCCTCAAAACATGATAATGGAAGTCTTTAAGCATAGGGATGATGACACAAAAGCCATGTTCTCCTTTACAGTCTATAAAAAGTGGGCAAATTAAGATTGTGTGCAACAAAAATATTGTATAATTTCCATTAAATGGCTATTTGTTCTTCCATTTACCTCAAATTAAACACCTCACAGCTAACTTTAGGTCTTCACTCACAACATATTTTAAACTGAAGACGTGCTGCTGCTGTCACAGATAAGTTGCTTACCTGATCACTGACTGGGTAAAGAAAAATCTGATTTTTGCTTGTCAGATTGGCTGGTTATCAGTCAATTTTATCAAAATATATTATAAATAAAGACAAAAAACTTTATGTTTTGATACCAAAACATAACAAGCTCCTCCTTTTGGCTGGTTGCAGCTTGCAGCTGCATATTCAAATATTATTTTTTCTATAGACCCCTTGCATGTTATTGTTTTCATCCGGGTACTTGTGCACAAGCACGGTGGCTGGAGAGCAGAAAGCCCAACTTCAGCAGTCATCCAGAGCTGTATCTCTGCTATTTAAGTTAACAAAATAAAACCTATGGATTAGATATTACTACTTTAGATCATCTAACATGTTTTGTGCAAATTATCAAAATAATATACATCGCACTGCTAATGGTGTTTAGCACAAAGCTTCCAGATAATAACTAATAATGCAGAAATTGTATATAGCGCTTTTGACAACTCCAAGATCCTTTACAGATAAAGAAAACAAAGCAGGAAACAAAACAAAAAGGACACATAAGTCAAACAAATTACCAGGGGTTAAATGCTTGGTTACATAGGTAAGTTTTTGTACTTTTTCGGATTTCTGAAGTGAGCCAGAGGCACGAATGTGTTGGTACAGAGTTCCGTAGGGTGGGAGCGACTACGGAAAAAAGCTCTGCTGACTCCTGATGCTTTGAAACGGTTGTCTGAGACAGCGGGAGGGGTGATGGTGATTTAGGAGAGCAGAGAGGTAAGGAGGAGCAACGTTATTCAGAGCTTTATAGGTGATGAGTAGATCTAGATTCTGTTTGAATTAGCTAACGAGCTGTGGAGCTAGCCAGCTGTGGAGTCCTCAGGACCGACAGTTTGGACTCAAGTCCGGTATAAATTCACTCAGCTGAAGCAACAAAGGAGTAACCGGATCTCTTCTGCGTTGTGCGGGTTAATGTTGAAGGATTACGTGACACCGTTAGTTTTTGTAGATTAACAGATTCTCTGTTTATTCTGACGAGCTCCGTAAACCGAAACACAAAATAAACATTAGAGCTGCCGACTCTGAACTCCGTCTTCTCCCAAAACACATGAACAAATGGGCAGATCTCAGGAGGGACAGTTTATGAATAAATAAATCATTTTTATACTTTTGACCTACCTGACGAACTCAGTAAACACAAAATGAATGACATATCTTCCTGCTTTGATTACAGAACACAATTTGTGTAATTATATAAAAAGAGATTAATTTAACCTGGTTACAAAGGCATATACAGTATGATCCATTTAAAATTCTAGAAGGCTTTGGTGATTTTCATGTCTTTAGTCTAAGAAAGTGGATGTGTTTTAAATGTTGTTCTTTGAGGTTTTTTAAGGCACTTGGAACTTGCAGTTTGTAACAAGTTTGTTAAAAGTTTCTGCAGAAAACAAAGGATACACATTGCAGGATTGTAATTGCATGCTTTTGTCCTTGTCAGCGTATGGAATCAGACGTGGTACTTATCTGTAGACCGGTTCAGAACACACCCTTCCATTTGCAGCCTTTTTCCAGAAGAAGACTAAGCCCCTAAGAGCTTCTTACACAACCACTCTCTCTCTCTCTCTCTCTCTCTCTCTCTCTCTCTCTCTCTCTCTCTCTCTCTCTCTCTCTCTCTCTCTCTGTGTGTGTGTAAGTGGTAATTAAGGATGCCCATTTCAACTGGCCCCTTGACATTTCAGATTGTTCGCACTACAAGGGCTTAACAATTTAGTCTTATCATGTTTAAAACAGGCTGCTGGAACATTGTGGTCAATCTGTCAAAGTGGGGACTGTAATTTCACATTCTGTTGGTTGCCCTTTTTGGAATATTGCTGTGCCATTACTTGAGTCACAAAAAGACTTTCTATCAGTTTTAAAGCTTTTTGTGTTCAATCTTTTTAGAAATTGACAGAATTTTGTTCTAGACTCATAACGGCCAACATCATTTAAGGCCTGAAACATTCCAACACAGAACGCCTTGTTATTGTTTCAATGGATTTAATTTAATATATGCTGATGTTTCCTACATTTTAAGTCTTTTCATTGTGGATTTCTTCTTTTGTTGTTTCTCTTTTAGGGAGACAACTCTTATGTGAAAGATCGCTGGTGTATGTTTGATGGCTTCATGGTGTTTTTCATCTGGGTCTCCCTGGTGCTGCAGGTGAGTTTATTGGTCTTTTTATATCTATGTTTAATTTATGTTTTTTTTTCCTGCCTTTGCATATTTTTTAAAGATTGTTTATTGTCTGATTGGCTTCTGTTTGGTTGTAGATGTTTGAAATAGCAAAGCTTGTGGATCAGATGTCACCGTGGGGGATGCTGAGAATCCCCCGAGCGCTGATAATGATCCGCGCCTTCAGAATCTACTTCCGCTTTGAGCTTCCTCGCTCCCGCATCACCAACATCCTGAAGTACATAGCTGTTGCCAGAGTTTCTGTAAAATATGGTGCCACTTTATGTGCAGCTGTGTGTAAAAATCCATCCCTTTGTTGTCTTTGTTCAGGCGCTCGGGGGAACAGATCTGGAGCGTCTCGATCTTTCTGTTGTTTTTTCTCCTGCTGTATGGAATTCTGGGTGTTCAGATGTTTGGAGCGTTCGACCATCACTGCGTTACAAATGAAACCAAAACAAAGTAAGAATGTACTCATAAAAACAGATGGTATAAGTTCGTTTTATAGAAACAAATCTTTGTTCTTCTGATAAAGCACCATTATTAACATGAATCTTAGATTTTTCTTTGGTGTTTTTCTTTGTATCTGTATGATTTTGACTTTTCTAAGTTGTATCATCTTAAATATGCGCTGCTGTGCTTCTTTTCACAGTATAAATGTAGGTTTCTCATTTAGCATTTTTATAAATATATCAGAATTAGAACGGTGTGTCTAATCTTTTGCTTCCTGTCCTTGGCACAAAGTCAGCCTCTTTCCTTTTTACACACTAGAGGTTTGATGGAAGTCAGGGGGAAAAGAGCAGCATGGAGAATTTTTCAGACATAGATATTAAAAGAAAGGAGGTTTGGATTAGTGAACAAAATAGGATCTCATTTTCTAAATGTCAGGATTTCCTGCCTTTGACCTCATCAATGTTCAGCCTTGTGGCTTAAATGAAACATTTAGATTTTAGTAGGAGGAATTAGATCTACATTTATAAGATGCCTGATGTGTATTTTATGACTTTCTTTAAAAATGTTTGACAGTTTTTGTATTTTTATTTTTTTTTTGTAGAAGCTGAAATGTCAGCATCTTAGATTTTAAGTGGGTGTTTTTTTGGGTGTAGGTGAGTGGACAGTGATGAATTTCACTGCATATGAATAAAAACATAATATCCAATCATTTCAAATCAAAAATGAACTTAGCTTTTCATTTACCTCACAGATTATTAATATTTCAGCATAATGTGTCCTTTATCTCTGATGTTTGGTTCCATTCATCTCCCCTGTCTTAAAGAAAAGAGCGTTTCTCTCATAAGACGTGTTAATATTATTATTCTGGCTGGTATAATTGGCTTTATCAGGATTCATCGCCGTGCCTCTAACTGCCCTTTGTGCTCGTGTAATAAATTATCCCTTCTGATCTTGTAACCCTTTATAAACAATTTGGATGAGTGTCTGGGAAAGCAATTTGAAGGAATTAGTTTTCATTAGTGGAATGGGGCAGCTCCTGGTGACACCAAAAGAAAGGGACACACACAGTTCTGATTACACTACCCTCATCATTTTCACTCAGACTTTTATAGTTGTTGTTATTTGATGTGTCCTTTCTCTAGTCATGTGACGTGGAACAGCTTGGCTATCCCTGACACGCACTGCTCCCCCGATGGAGAAGGCTACCAGTGTCCTGATGGCTTCAAATGTGTGGATCTTAAAGACTACGGGCTCAGCCGGCAGGAGCTTGGTTATAGTGGCTTCAATGAACTAGGTAAACATCATTTCTTCACAGTGATGCTCTTGGAGCTAAAAATGTTCACAAACACACAGTTTTCTGTTTGAGATTTGGCCAGTATTCAGTTTTAGAGATCATTAAAGCTTTCCTAACACTTTCAAATCTTTATTCTGTACAGTACGCTTTGATAATTACCATCCATAATGTGAATCTGTGAGGTTTACATTGATCATTTGGTTAAACCAAAAGCTCATATTAAATTTGTTAACTAAATCTCCTTTCTGACTCTATAAAAATCTTGTCTTTTGGTTTGTGCGTTTTGTTTAGGTACGAGTATCTTCACTGTGTATCAGGCTGCGTCACAGGAGGGCTGGGTGTTCCTCATGTACAGAGCCATCGACAGTTTCCCTCGCTGGCGCTCCTACTTCTACTTTATAACCCTCATTTTCTTCTTGGCATGGCTCGTCAAGGTTAGAACCCCCCACTCCTTTCTCTTTCTCTCCCTCTAGTTTGTCTCTCTGCTGCTCTTTTCACATTCATTTCAGGAGGTAGTCAAACATTCAAAAAGTTCAGGTTAATTGACATAACCTAATATTTCACCTACAGGCATAATGACTTCCTCTTATTAGTGGAATGTTCTCTGGCTAATTAGCAAATGACTGTCATCTCACAGACAGAGAAGAGAAGTCAAGCACTGGACTGGCTGGGTCATTTGCTTTAAATTCTCACAACACGTCTCAGCTTCCCTCTCTCTCTGCCTCCTCCTCTACAGAATGTGTTCATTGCCGTCATCATTGAGACGTTTGCTGAGATCAGAGTTCAGTTTCAGCAGATGTGGGGCTCGAGGAGCAGTACCACCTCAACAGCTACAACACAGGTACATACATACACATCATATTAGAATTTTAACATTGTGATGAGAACATTAATTGCAGTAAACCAATATTTTGCTCAATCTTCTCTTTTTGTTCACAATCTCAGCACTGTTTTTGTGTTCTGGTCACTCTCTTAAGCAGATTTAGGTATAATAGTCTGATTTACTCTAATCTAATTTAGGCAGTTCTTTGCGATATTGGGCAGAATGTGGTCAGAATGAATTTGTGATATATTGTGCAGCCCTACTTCAGAGTTTAGGTAAGATGATCTGCTCATTAATTAGAGGTCATCAAAGTTGCATAAATATGAAAAACTATATAAATGAAGACAAATTCATTTAGGAATGGCTATGCTCAATAATAATTGCCTTCATTTACTTAAGATACGCAGTATCTCTCTGGGCATGGCTGTTGGTTACTTATCATGAGGGAGTTTCCAAAAATCTCAAAACCATCACAAGGGCTCTTTTACTTTGCATCTCAAACCCTTCTTAATTTAGTTTGCATGAGTCAGAAAGTGTGAAAAACAAAAGACAACTTTGGGTAGGATTGGTGACTGAATTGTAAATAATAAATTACAAACACACTGAGACATAATTCAACAATTTGTGATGAAATTGCAACATGAAAATGGACACAGAAGTCATAATTTGTTTGCAATTACATCATATACTCCACAAGACCTGGCTATATATACAGCCTGTTGTAAAAGTGTCATATGCATCAATTCAGTCTGATTCCAACTAGTAATTACCCACAATTCCAGTGAGATACTGGCTTAAAGGCACACTATGTAAATTTTTCCATATTTAAATCTTTTACTTGAGCCAATATGTGCTAATATGACTCTTTACAGGGGTAATGAAAACTCACTGAGCCCCATCTGCTGCTTGTGTCCAGAATACCACGTTTGCAACTTCTCAGTCTCCGGTCTGGTGCCGCTGAAGTCTCACAAAGTCACGTAACTCACGAGGGTTAGGCTAACTCAATGTGGCTAGCTGTTATGCTAGCACTGGAGCGTTTTTAGCTCACGATTCCTGATTTTTTTCGATCTCTCCCTGCTTGAACACAGCTGATTTTTTTAATAAGTGATGAACCGCTCCAGTAGAAAGCAATGGAGGCTGAGGATACATTTCAACAGTTAGATTTAGGTGTTTCTGAGTAGAAACAATGGCGCTAATGTTTTTACCTTACGGATTTAAAAAGGACACTAGAGGGAGCTAAAAACAAGCCAAAGCTGCATAGTGTGCCTTTAATTATGTTGTTGAATGAAGGTAAATAAACAAATCAATGTTTGCTCTCTGATGATGAAGTTTATAATTAGGGGTGGGAATTGATCTGGTTTTATCAATATTAATACCATTGTCAATTCTGCTTATCAATCCAATTCCTTAACAATTCCCTTATCAATTCATAGAAGTCTAACCCCTCTGAGGGTTAAAGACTACTGACCAGCAAATTTCAGGAAAACCGGAAACAAGAGAATTGATAAGAATTGATAAAGTTGGAGGTGTACAATTCTGATGGAATTGGCCTTTTGGAACCAGTTCTAAGTCAGAACCGGTTCTCAATTCCTTCCCCTATTTAAAAAAATAAAATGTAATCAGTTCAAATAATTTGATCACGAATTGACAGGAAAAGCTGAATATACACTTATTAAAAGAATGTAAGAGCCAGACTTATTGGCTGTGAAGTTCGTCACTGCTCTGGGAACGAAAATTAACAGTTCTTACTGAAGTAGAATTACTTTCTTGCCTTCTGGGTTGAACTGAGAATTGATACAGTAAAGCTGGTGGGTTACCAAGTCAGCTGGAGGAGATTTTATTCAGCTTTAGAGATTCAAGTAAAACATTTAGAGAAAATGTGTTTTCTCGGTTTGGAGAATTGCTGAATCAATTAGAACGTTTTAGTGGCAGAACTATAAGTCAGGCATGTTTTCAGCTGGCTTTTACAAGATTTAGAATTTGAATTAATTGTGTTTGTGTTTTGGAAGGAATCCAGCAGTATCGCCCAACACCAAGGGCAGAAGTAAATCTGCTTTCTTGAGGGTAAAAAGTGGCGTACAGAAAATGTAACTGGCAGCTCCTCATTGTTTCTGTTGGCATGGATCATTTTGGTCACAGATTAAAATGACAAATGCCATTGGTACTAAATCATATCCGCTGCCTTTCAGAGTGAATCAGTAAATATAAAATATGTGGTTGCTGGCAGGTCTGTGCACGCTCTGTGGCCATGTCGCTCTACTTTGCCAAGAATGATTAAAATAGCTGAAATAAACACCACACAAATATGATTGATGTGAGTGTTAAAGTAGCTCTAACAAAAGGTCCAACAATATTAATGAATTAAAGCAAACACCTAACCCAAATTATCACATAGAACTAAATATTTATTATTTACAATCAAAACAATTGGCTTTAGTGGAGTTATCTTGTTTTGTTTTCATTATTTTCTTTAAATTTAAAAATAAATTCATAATAAAACGACAGAGACCTGCTGTATGTTACTTCAGTGATGACATAAACAGGTTGTCCCACAGGCATACCACTAAGACCTTGAAAACAATTACCCTTTTTTGTCATTATCATAGTTTATTGTAATCACATCGTCATGCCCCAATCTTTATCTTAGAGGGATGAAAACTAATTAACTATGTCGCACTTAACTGTCAATCAGTGGCTGAAACAAAACAAGCCCTTCTGCCTCTTCCCTAGAGAAGAAGACTTGTTTAAAGGGGACCTGGTGGATAAAGCCTGTTTCTTCTCTTTACCAAATTCTCTTCAGTTATTGAAGCTCTTAAAAGATTCAGCTTAGAGCAGCTGGTCAAAGGAAACGGAGTAAATCAGTTTTAGTGTTTTCAAAATAAGAGTTTGTGTGTTTTCTTTTGAGATTTAATAAAGAGACAAACATCAAATTATAGTAACTTGCTTAAAAGTCCTCATCACTGTATTTGTCAAATGAAGCTCCTAGACAGGGTTTTGGATTGCAGTGAACACATGGTGATACTAGCTGTGGGTTGAACAGCACAGGATGAGAGGTATCTGATCCGAGAGCAGAAAAATACATGAGAAATAAGGATTTCTATCAGCAAATACCTTCCTACTGAATTAGGTGCTCCACATCAAAAAGCAACAAACATCCAAAGCAGCACCAATGAGACTTTTAGCTTTACATTATGCAAATATTACAACCACATTGATTCTAATTTAGCATACTAAATGTTTTCAGTCAGCTCCAGCCCTCCGTTCATGTTTGGACTGCTGCAGGACTGTGTGTGAGCCATAGGAAGCACCTTCAGTTGGCTGTGAAATGTAACAGAAGGTGGGAATCTGGACAGATAAGACCCCCTTAAATATTGCACAGTCCTCACAACTGTATCATATGCTATTATCTCACCCCTTGCTTCATATGCAAACAAATACATCCATCATTTCCATTTGCAAACACTGAGCACGGTGTTAGTTTCTCTCCCACACGAGGCAAAAATACACTCACTATTTCCAGTTTGCCTAAAAATTCAAAGAACAAGAAACAAGAAATATTCAGGCTCTGTCTATTCCTTGGTAAGTTTAGGATTCTGTGCATCAGTGGAGAGGCAGTGACGGGGTGTAGATTGTAGACACATAGTTCAGTGTTAATATTTTCACATGACAGCTACTTAATGGTTGCAATAATCCTGTAAAGTTTTCTGTGTTTCTGCATGAATTCAGTCAGATCGTTTTCAGGCTTTCATTCAATTCCCACATGTCGAAAAAGAAAAGCCAATTAAGTATTAGAAGATACTTCACTTCAGAGAAAGTTTGAGAAACTTGTAGTATCTGGTATGGGTCCCTTGTGTAGCCATACAGTCAATTAAAGCATCTGTTTTCTGCTTGGACAAATTGTATCCCATTCCTCCATAGATGACAGCTCAGACTGTTCATTTTAGGAGTTCCTGTGCTACTTTTAGCTGGAGAAAGATATTTCTGAACAATAACTTTTTTGTTTTAACTGTTGTGTAGAAAGGTGTATGAGCTTATAGGGCTGTTGATATACTTCATGTTGGACTTTGAGATGGATAAAAATGGACATCGTTCCTGACGTTCCTTTAATTAATGATAGGAAGTCATGCTCTTGCTTGTGAAAATAGCTGATCTCTCAGAAATGATCTTGTAACCTTTCCCAGCCTGATTAACATTAAACAGATTTTTGGAACATTTTGAAGTGTGTTTCTGTGTAAAAGGAATGAATAATTAGTACCTTCCATGTTGCAGATTGCTTCCTTGATGCTCTGTGTTTTTGAGAAATAGCTTTCACTCCTTACAGGACTGATGAGCAAACAGTCTGAATTAACCACATTTTTAAATAAAAATTTATTTAATAAAGTAATATTTCTGAATGGTATGTAGACATTTTAAAAGGGTTGAGAAATGTTTAACTTTTTTAAAATTTATTTTGTTTATTTTATAAAAAATGTATCATTAATTATGTTTCCAATCAAGAATTTAGGTGAATCCCTGTCAGGTACATTTTCCCCTGATTTTTTTGTAATAGTAACTGGTATTCATGTGTGAAACGTGTGTATTTCAGTGTCTCTGTTGGTTTTATTTCCAGGGTTCAGTCAGTTTGTGGGTGGGCATGAATCTGTGTACATAATGCCTTAAGCTTTTTGATGGGACCGCAGATGTTTCATGATGATTTAGCCAAAGGGTTTGATATGCTTTTCTTTTTTTTGCCAGAACTTTGAATGATCTGTAGGCTTTGTGTGTGTGTGTGCGTCTGTGTGTGTGTGCGTCTGTGTGTGTGTGTGTGTGTGTGCTGCCCCTGTGCCACAGATGTTCCATGAAGACGCCGCTGGGGGATGGCAACTTGTAGCTGTGGACGTCAACAAACCACATGGTAGAGCGCCTGCTTGCCTTCAGGTAAAAACACTACATAATGAATATTCTGTCGATGTAAAGAGTTATTTTTCTTGTCTCTTAGGCAAATGCATAATTCTGCATTCGTGTATTAGGAACAAATCCATAATCCCCACCATCCATTTGAATGTTGCAACAGACACACACAGCATCCATCACCTTTTTGCTTTAGCGTGCATCTTTGTCCTTAGTGGTTTTGTCTAAGACTAAGTGAAGGGATTTCAGATGTGGAAAGGTTTATGCTCGATGTGCCGAGCTGCTGTAATGACTTGCACTTGATGGATGCCACTGCCGCCTTGTTGATGTGTTTCAAAATGGTTTAAAGATAAGCTGGAAGCAGCGGGTGTTGTTTAAAGCTGTGGATAGCGGTTTGGTGTGGGGTAAAACTAAGGACCCTCACTGTGAGAGACTGCCAATAGAGTCTATGGCTACAAGAGGGAAGACAGCTGTCAACACACCCTCCTGGAGTAAATACTGCTCCAAAGGTAGAAAGATGCACACACACACTCACACTCAAACAGAGTCTAATAAATACAGAGAAATTGGAAAGAGAGTGAAAAATAGAAAGTGTGGAAAGGCAGTATTCCCATTAAAGTAGTATTTCCCCTAGAGCCTTATCTTCAGTTAGGTTGGGAAATTTAGATGGAGGGATAACCGGAGGGATAAACACAGCTGACTTCCTTCTGAGCCTCACGCTTCTTCACACTGAACAATCAAAGGCATCTTTATTTTCATCATTCAGTCATATCAAATTGCTATTGTTGTCTCAGTGCTCTAAAATGAAGATCATCTCTGCCAGAAAAGGATTAAAACACTCCGAGAGCATTAGGTCATTCTGACACAGTCATTGGCACTGTATCTAATAACAATACCAGTGTTATAGTTGATAGAATGTGGAGACTGGAAAGATGTGTTAGGCTTGTATCTCACTGGGCTCCAACAATTGGCAACAAATAACAAATAGCATTTCCAATTAAGTGTCCAAAATGTCTGAAAACATTCAGAGTTGCATAAATCGTAGGCTCTCGCTGTTGTGTTGCAGGAATTTCAACAGGTTCAAAATATTTCTAGAACTAATTTCCTCTTAAAACAGTCACAGATTCATTGCTGGAGCCTGAAACTTAGATTAAACTAAAATATTAGAAAAATTATTTGCTGCTAGGTTGGACAAATTTCTTGACAGACAAAATATTTTAAGTAGTAGTCAGTTTGGGTTTCGGGCCAATCATTCAACATCAATGGCATTAATGGAATTAATGGAGTGTATTTCCTCCGAAGTAGACAAGAAAAACTATGCAGTTAATATTTTTATTGACCTCAAGAAAGCATTTGATACTATAGATCATAACATCCTTCTTAAAAAAACTCAGTAAGTATGGTATCAGGGGAGTAGCTCATCATTGGATTACAAGCTATTTAATGAACCGTCAACAGTACGTCCAACTAAATAATGTGAAATCAAACACATGTAATATTACTTGTGGGGTACCTCAGGGGTCTGTATTAGGTCCTAAACTGTTCAATCTGTACATTAACGATATTACAAAGGTATCTAAATTGTTAAAGTCTATTTTATTTGCAGATGACACTACATTTGTCTATGCAGGTGACAATATGGGACATATAAGAGGCGTGATTCAAACAGAATTAGGAAAACTGAAACAGTGGTTTGATGTAAATAAATTATCACTGAATTTGGAGAAAACAAACTTCATGGTATTTGGTCAAAGAGGAGCAAATAGGAACCTTTCATTAGCTTTTGAAGACATCACTATTGAAAGAGTGAGGGAAGTCAAGTTTTTGGGGGCCGTTATTGATGAAGAAATTTCATGGAAGCCACATATTAATAGTGTAAAAATAAAAATGGCAAAAGCAATAGCTATGCTACATAGAGTAAAGGAGACTTTGAACAATAAAGCATTACATTTATTATACAATTCTCTAATTGTCCCATATATGACTTATTGCATTGAAATCTGGGGTACTACATATAAATCATACACAGATCCAATTTTGATTTTACAGAAAAGAGCCATAAGAATCATTAGTCAAAGTTCTTATAGAGCTCATACCAGTCAATTATTTTCTGAGTTAAAACTATTCAAATTTGGTGAACTAGTTGATTATAGTATTTTAACATTGATTTATAAAGCTCATAGGAAATCTCTACCAAGAAACATCCAAATCAAATTTGAAAAAAGATGTTATAACTTAAAAGGATGTGAGATTTTCATAAAACCAAGATTCAGAACCAAAGTGTTGGAGAGATGTGTTTCTGTGTATGGAGTCAGTTTGTGGAACAAACTGGAACCAGAAAAGAAAGAAGCTAATGCAATTATAATATTTAAAAAGTCTGTTAAAAACCTTATGTTAAGAAAATATAAGAATTCATCTAGATTTCTACCTGTTACGTATATATATTTTTTCTCTGTTCTTTCTCTTTCTGTGAAGATGATGTTAAATCAAGTAGTTGTTGTTAATAATTGACATATAAAAAGACATGTTTTTGAGTTAAATATTGTTAAATGAATGTATGTTTTTTAGTGATTTAGTTTTAGGGGATTGGGGCAGATTATGTATAAGATTTTCTTCTATCTGCTCCTTTTCATTTAAGTATTTGTTAATTGTATTTGTTAGTTTTACTTTGTTTTTAAGAATAGTTTTATGGATACCAAAGCATTCTTAAAATTTGAGTTTTTTTTGTTTTATCTCTGTTTATCTTGGGGAGTTCTCCTCACACCTTCACATCCTAATATTATCCTCTATTAATCAGAGAAGACTGTTCAAAGTCAAAGAAATTGGTTAGAAACATGCAGGAGTTTTAGCGTTTTATTTGTCTAATTATTTGTTTGGTGTGACATTCTTCTTCTTTTGTTGTTTGTTTCTGCGTGCTTTGACATGTCAAGTGTCAGGCGTGGGGCAAATAATTACCAAAAGCTTTAATGTTTGAGTAGTGCCAACACCGATGTGAGTCATAAAATCAAAAGACATTCATTGTCTTCTATTGTCAAAAAGTGACAGCATTTTGTGGCATGTCAAGTCATCAAAATGCTCTAAAAAGTTTTTGATTTTCTTTATATTGTCAAGAAGATGGCAAGCTAGTCTTGTGTGAAAAACACAACTTAGAAAAGTTGATCTGCTTTCAGTTAAACAGAGCAAAAGTAAATGTGTTGGTGTGTTTGCTTTTTTGTAGTAAATGTTTTAAAAAGTCAGGCCTAATGTCAGTCTTTACCACTTTTAACATGAGGTCATTTATTTGTCTTTATCTGTGCGTTCTAACGCAGCAGCAGGTTTGTGTGTCTGTGGGTTCTAACGCAGCAGCAGGTTTGTGTGTCTGTGGGTTCTAACGCAGCAGCAGGTTTGTGTGTCTGTGGGTTCTAACGCAGCAGCAGGTTTGTGTGTCTGTGGGTTCTAACGCAGCAGCAGGTTTGTGTGTCTGTGTGTTCTAACGTAGCAGGGGGTTTGTGTGTCTGTGTGTTCTAACGTAGCAGGGGGTTTGTGTGTCTGTGCGTTCTAACGCAGCAGCAGGTTTGTGTGTCTGTGCGTTCTAACGCAGCAGGGGGTTTGTGTGTCTGTGCGTTCTAACGCAGCAGCAGGTTTGTGTGTCTGTGCGTTCTAACGCAGCAGCAGGTTTGTGTGTCTGTGCGTTCTAACGCAGCAGCAGGTTTGTGTGTCTGTGCGTTCTAACGCAGCAGCAGGTTTGTGTGTCTGTGCGTTCTAACGCAGCAGCAGGTTTGTGTGTCTGTGCGTTCTAATGCAGCAGCAGGTTTGTGTGTCTGTGCGTTCTAACGCAGCAGCAGGTTTGTGTGTCTGTGCGTTCTAACGCAGCAGCAGGTTTGTGTGTCTGTGCGTTCTAATGCAGCAGGTTTGTGTGTCTGTGGGTTTTAACGCAGCAGCAGGTTTGTGTGTCTGTGCGTTCTAACGCAGCAGCAGGTTTGTGTGTCTGTGCGTTCTAACGCAGCAGCAGGTTTGTGTGTCTGTTGGTTCTAACGCAGCAGCAGGTTTGTGTGTCTGTGGGTTCTAACGCAGCAGCAGGTTTGTGTGTCTGTGCCTTCTAACGCAGCAGTAGGTTTGTGTGTCTGTGGGTTCTAACGCAGCAGCAGGTTTGTGTGTCTGTGCGTTCTAACGCAGCAGCAGGTTTGTGTGTCTGTGCGTTCTAACGCAGCAGCAGGTTTGTGTGTCTGTGCGTTCTAACGTAGCAGGGGGTTTGTGTGTCTGTGTGTTCTAACGTAGCAGGGGGTTTGTGTGTCTGTGTGTTCTAACGCAGCAGCAGGTTTGTGTGTCTGTGCGTTCTAACGCAGCAGCAGGTTTGTGTGTCTGTGCGTTCTAATGCAGCAGGTTTGTGTGTCTGTGTGTTCTAACGTAGCACGGGGTTTGTGTGTCTGTGTGTTCTAACGTAGCAGAGGGTTTGTGTGTCTGTGTGTTCTAACGCAGCAGCAGGTTTGTGTGTCTGTGCGTTCTAACGCAGCAGCAGGTTTGTGTGTCTGTGCGTTCTAACGCAGCAGGGGGTTTGTGTGTCTGTGTGTTCTAACGTAGCAGGGGGTTTGTGTGTCTGTGTGTTCTAACGTAGCAGGGGGTTTGTGTGTCTGTGTGTTCTAACGCAGCAGCAGGTTTGTGTGTCTGTGCGTTCTAATGCAGCAGGTTTGTGTGTCTGTGGGTTTTAACGCAGCAGCAGGTTTGTGTGTCTGTGGGTTTTAACGCAGCAGCAGGTTTGTGTGTCTGTGGGTTTTAACGCAGCAGCAGGTTTGTGTGTCTGTGCGTTGTAACGCAGCAGCAGGTTTGTGTGTCTGTGCGTTCTAATGCAGCAGCAGGTTTGTGTGTCTGTGCGTTCTAACGCAGCAGCAGGTTTGTGTGTCTATGCGTTCTAACGCTGCAGCAGGTTTGTGTGTCTGTGCGTTCTAACGCAGCAGGGGGTTTGTGTGTCTGTGCGTTCTAACGCAGCAGGGGGTTTGTGTGTCTGTGGGTTCTAACGCAACAGCAGGTTTGTGTGTCTGTGCCTTCTAACGCAGCAGCAGGTTTGTGTGTCTGTGCGTTCTAACACAGCAGCAGGTTTGTGTGTCTGTGCGTTCTAACGCAGCAGCAGGTTTGTGTGTCTGTGCATTCTAACGCAGCAGCAGGTTTGTGTGTCTGTGCGTTCTAACGCAGCAGCAGGTTTGTGTGTCTGTGCGTTCTAACGCAGCAGCAGGTTTGTGTGTCTGTGTGTTCTAACGTAGCAGGGGGTTTGTGTGTCTGTGCGTTCTAACGTAGCAGGGGGTTTGTGTGTCTGTGTGTTCTAACGTAGCAGGGGGTTTGTGTGTCTGTGCGTTCTAACGTAGCACGGGGTTTGTGTGTCTGTGTGTTCTAACGTAGCAGGGGGTTTGTGTGTCTGTGTGTTCTAACGTAGCAGGGGGTTTGTGTGTCTGTGTGTTCTAACGTAGCAGGGGGTTTGTGTGTCTGTGTGTTCTAACGCAGCAGCAGGTTTGTGTGTCTGTGCGTTCTAACGCAGCAGCAGGTTTGTGTGTCTGTGCATTCTAACGCAGCAGCAGGTTTGTGTGTCTGTGTGTTCTAACGTAGCAGGGGGTTTGTGTGTCTGTGCGTTCTAACGTAGCAGAGGGTTTGTGTGTCTGTGTGTTCTAACGTAGCAGGGGGTTTGTGTGTCTGTGTGTTCTAACGTAGCAGGGGGTTTGTGTGTCTGTGTGTTCTAACGTAGCAGGGGGTTTGTGTGTCTGTGCGTTCTAACGCAGCAGCAGGTTTGTGTGTCTGTGCGTTCTAATGCAGCAGCAGGTTTGTGTGTCTGTGCGTTCTAACGCAGCAGGGGGTTTGTGTGTCTGTGTGTTCTAACGTAGCAGGGGGGTTTGTGTGTCTGTGTGTTCTAACGTAGCAGGGGGTTTGTGTGTCTGTGTGTTCTAACGTAGCAGGGGGTTTGTGTGTCTGTGCGTTCTAACGTAGCACGGTTTTTGTGTGTCTGTGTGTTCTAACGTAGCACGGGGTTTGTGTGTCTGTGCGTTCTAACGCAGCAGCAGGTTTGTGTGTCTGTGCGTTCTAACGTAGCAGGGGGTTTGTGTGTCTGTGTGTTCTAACGTAGCAGGGGGTTTGTGTGTCTGTGCGTTCTAACGTAGCACGGGGTTTGTGTGTCTGTGCGTTCTAACACAGCAGTAGGTTTGTGTGTCTGTGCGTTCTAACACAGCAGTAGGTTTGTGTGTCTGTGCGTTCTAATGCAGCAGCAGGTTTGTGTGTCTGTGCGTTCTAATGCAGCAGCAGGTTTGTGTGTCTGTGCGTTCTAATGCAGCAGCAGGTTTGTGTGTCTGTGCGTTCTAACGCAGCAGCAGGTTTGTGTGTCTGTGCATTCTAACGCAGCAGCAGGTTTGTGTGTCTGTGTGTTCTAACGTAGCAGGGGGTTTGTGTGTCTGTGTGTTCTAACGTAGCACGGGGTTTGTGTGTCTGTGTGTTCTAACGTAGCAGGGGGTTTGTGTGTCTGTGTGTTCTAACGTAGCAGGGGGTTTGTGTGTCTGTGTGTTCTAACGTAGCACGGGGTTTGTGTGTCTGTGTGTTCTAACGTAGCACGGGGTTTGTGTGTCTGTGTGTTCTAACGTAGCACGGGGTTTGTGTGTCTGTGTGTTCTAACGTAGCAGGGGGTTTGTGTGTCTGTGTGTTCTAACGTAGCACGGGGTTTGTGTATGGAGAGAAAACAGTCTCAATATATCTGTGCGTGTGTACTATTTGATTTGTAACTTGTGTTAACCTTTTTGTGTGTAACTTTGGGTAGTTGTAGCTGTACAACATGATTTGTAACCCGTAAATTACATTTTGTGTGTAACTTTGTGTACTTGTAAATGTGTCTTTAAATGCACACACAAATATCAACAAATCATAATTACAAAAAATATTTAAATACACACAAATAAAAATTACACAAACATTTAAATTCCACACACAGATTTTTTACCTTCAACCTCACAAATCTAATAATTACACCTACAAATAGTTAAATACGTGTGTACAAATCACCTGTTACACACAGACAAAACTACATTTACACACAAATCAGTTTACAAGTGCACAAAGGGTTTTGAGACTCCTTTCACGCTTCCGGGAGCTCCACAGATTCGTGCGTAAGTGGTGCGTTTAAATGCTGGTGGAAAGCTGGGTCATTTGATTTTTCTTCAGAGTCTAGTGTCTTCCTTCAATACCTTTTGCCAGAGGGGCATAGACGTTTTTCTGTGTAATAAATAATATCTCAGCACAATTTAGTTCTAACAAATATATCTTTATTTACTTGTTATTATTCACATCAGTACAATATAATGTAAAGGACTTTTCTGTGGAGGCTTTTATTTTGAAGGTCTTCCGGTTCTTAGCAAAGTCGCTGTTCTGGAGAGGGAGAGAGAGAGAGGGGAGTTGGTGACTGAATCATCAAGATTAGCTCGTTTTATACAAAAAAAAATCACATTGTACCAAATCAGTAACTGGTTGCCCCTCTGGTATTGATATTTTATACCTATTTTGGCTGTGAGCATCATCAAATTCACAGTGCATTAAGTTTAACTTGTTAGTGAAGTGGGAAACAATGCCATTACTTTTTCGTTTACATTATAGGCTACTATTTTACTGTTTTACTGTAAGCATATGTGTGTGATTGACTTTTTTTTTTTTAAATGGGTCATTAAATGGTTTTGTCATTAAAGACAGAACAGCAAAACTCGACTTGGTGGGATAGCTTCCTACTTTCCTGATCGTGGCTAAGGGCTACACAAGTTTCCATTTACATAATAAAAAGAGCTTAGCTTGGTGATCATTAACTCTCATGGATCAAGAAAATGCCAAATTAAACCGTACTGACACTAAATACAAAGATTAAATAAAAGCTACCAACTGCTAAATTAGCTCAGCTCAGCTCACATTAGCTCCTGCTAACAGAGAAATGTGAGGTGGACGGTCAATGATCTAAAAATCATGGCAGGCTGTATGATTATAATCAGCTAGCAAAGAGTGCAGCTGTAACTTGTACTTACTTCAGAGAGGAGACCACCGCGATTCCCAGCCATCGTCCTGCCTCTGGCTGCCTTCAAGGGCTGAGGCTGCCTGTGTTCATCAGCCAACAGACCATTACACCACCTAGTGGTCGTTTTATTTAACTGTTTAAATACATTTATACGGCTTATACATGCATATATATGCCTATATAAACATTTATAGAATAATAACAAGTAGGGGGTTTGTGTGTCTGTGCGTTCTAACGCAGCAGCAGGTTTGAGTGTCTGTGCGTTCTAACGCAGCAGCAGGTTTGTGTGTCTGTGCGTTCTAATGCAGCAGCAGGTTTGTGTGTCTGTGCGTTCTAACGCAGCAGGGGGTTTGTGTGTCTGTGCGTTCTAATGCAGCAGCAGGTTTGTGTGTCTGTGCGTTCTAACGCAGCAGCAGGTTTGTGTGTTTGTGCGTTCTAATGCAGCAGGTTTGTGTGTCTGTGGGTTTTAACGCAGCAGCAGGTTTGTGTGTCTGTGGGTTTTAACGCAGCAGCAGGTTTGTGTGTCTGTGGGTTTTAACGCAGCAGCAGGTTTGTGTGTCTGTGCGTTTTAACGCAGCAGTTTGTGTCAACAAGCTTCCCCTAGATGAAGAGTTCTTCACAGCGCACCACAACTGGATGTGATGTTCGTCAGTGTCTGATGATCTGCGCAATCCGACCATAAAAGCATCTGTCTGCAAAGCCGCGTTTGGGCAGAGAGGTCAGGTGACATGACATCTGGCTCTCATGCGGTCTGGCGGTCTAGTTATGTGCACCCCTATCTATGATCTCTGCTTTGATGGATCATCAGCTTGTTCAAATTCTTCATCTTCTCATATTGTTACACAGCTCTTATCCTGCTGTTAACACAAGAAAAGTCTGAATTGTAACATCACATTATGTAGTTTATTAGAAAACTGTGATCCTTACTGGGTTAACAGCATTTTTCCATAGGATCATAAGTTCTCAATGGTAACAATTAAGCTGTTTCAACATAGTTCAGTTAAACTTAGAGGTTCAGTAAACACAAAGAAGAGTGACATGTTCATCAGGTTAATTTCACACAGCTGCTTATTGCTTGGCATGCTAATAAAACTTGTCAGGGTGACGTGAAAACAAGTTACCTGATTTATGGTCTAGTCTTATGTGAAAAGGAATAATGTCAGGGCTGTCTCCAGAAAAAAACAAAAGAACGATGAATATACTTTTAATCGCCATTCAGTCACTGTTAGATTGTTTTAAACCAACAGCAAATAAAAAAGGTTTAAGAGCTTGTTTTAATACCAAAGGACTACTTTAAATGAAAGTCATTTAGCACAACATCTGTTTGTCTAAGTGCTGATGTGTTAATGAGGTAATCTGTTACTGAAATCAACAGTTTCTGTTCTTGGTGGCACGCTCCTTTTCCAAAGTCTATAAAAAACTTCAAAAAAGTATCATGTTCATTTAAATCAGAAGGGGGCTGTGCAATTGAGTGGACAGGTATGGAGTGAAGACAGGCAGTGGAGATCCAGCCTGCACGGCCATCTGTGAGAGCCGAGGAAGTGAAGTGTGAGTTTCTGTTCTGCTCTGCCTGACTCCAGAGTAATTGGCCGTCAAATGATTAAAATGTTTCAGGGCTGGCAGGTGGGTGTTTTCTGCAGACAGGTGGCCTGTGTGTGTCCTCCTTTAGCTCATCCGTCCTTATCTGTTGGAGTGTCTTTTGAACCACCGTCACGTGTCCGGTCAGGCCTCTGTGTTTCTGTTAGGCCTGTCAGTTTGCCTGCTGATGCCTGCCTATTTGTGCATGAGTGTGTGTATGCTGGGCTGGGTCTGCCTGTGGCCAACTGGCTGCATCAGTTGGAGATAACACATAATTGATTAAGCACCGGCTCATTTTGGAGACAGAGAGGAAATAACAGCTTCCTCTCCTGAGGAGCAGCGAACTAAAATAGCCTTTAGTAGCATTTCCACTTTCCTCTGGCAGTTAAAGCTTCTGCTTGACCTTCAATGATTCTCATTTGTATGTCGCTTTGGATAAAAGCGTCTGCCAAATACATAAACATAAACATGTGAACTAAGCTAATATAATGCAACTCCTTAGGATAAAGATTAGTCAATATCGTTTTTGAACGTTCAGCGTCTAAAAAGTGGAATAGAGATTTCAGGGATGCACACTTGCTTGACATTATCTCACTTGTTTGCAACTGTTAGTAGCTAGTTAGAAAGAAAAAAATCCACAAAAGAATTTTACATTTAAAAATGGAATAATAAACTATTAATTCACTTGTTAAAACGGCAAAAATAAAGTTCTGCCCCTGTAATTTCAGTTAATTTTTTCTCCTTTTGTATTCAGAACTCTGAGTTACTGGAACATAATCTAAGAAGGACCCCAGACACCCAGCAACTCATGTGGAAATTGAAGCCCTCCAAAATTTTTTTTTTAATCATTTTGAAAACCCCCATCTGAATGCTGTTAGTATTTTTTGCCAGCCCAGTGAGATAAAAGCTTGATTTTTCTAGTGTGTGATATTTGCTTTCCTTCACTTTAGCCAGTGCAGTGGATCAAAGAGGAGCGTTAGGCTACACGAATTCTGGTAACAAGTGTTTGGCAGACCTGTGGCTGTAGTTTCTATTTTTTATCCTTTCCAAATAAAACTCCAATGCTTGCAACAAACAAAAACAAGCAAGTTTTGTGGAGGTGGGTGTTGTGCCCTAAAATAACCCTGCATAAAGCACAGCAGTAGTTTGCAAACACTTTAGAGCAGTGCTGCCACCTTGTGGTGCTTTTGACAGTGCGTTACTACCAGGTACCAGTTGGAAAAAAGACTTGTCCAAATTACTTGTTTGAACATTGAAAAATAATTTTTACTTCCTATGAGATCTATCAGCTTTAATGTTGCTAATGCCAACAGAATAAATAAAATGTACATTAGAGTGAGCCTGACTACTTGTTCTGTCTTGTATTTAGCCATTTTTGGAGCTTCTTATATGCTACAGCGTCATATTTAATCGAGTCTGAAAGGATCTGAATTCTTGCCAATTTGTTGAATCATTGCTGTGAAGCCATTATGCTGAAATAAATGTGCAAAGATCAATATGCATATTTGGGATGGGACTTTAATGCATTATTTTTGATTAATTAATTAGGAAAAAATAATGCATTAAAAATGTATGCAATTAACTGCAGCTTGCAGTTGAAGTAAAGGAGAACACTTGTCAGCACGATTTCCTGCTACCCCGACGCACAGATCAGACCTGGACACTGCCTGTGTCCTTTTGAGGATCTAACCTACCACAGCAGCTTCGGATGTCATCAGTCCACACACTTCAACTTCCTACCCGGTCGCAGTAAACTCGGTCCTCCGCTCCTTCCACCGCGAAAACCGAATGTAATCAACTGTGAAATAGGACGGTCTCTAGCCTTTAGATTTATTCCTGCCCCTTCCTCGTCATACGGTCCAGTTCGGATAGAGAATCGACCCGACCTGTCCCGGATTGAAAATGAGGCAGAAGTGTCACATGACAGTGTATCAGTTTAAACACAGCACTGCAAAAAAAAAAACAAAAAAACAATTCACTCAGGGTGTTTCCATACGGTGGAAATCTTTGATTATTATTATTTTAAAACAATACCCTTCTGAAAATGTACTTAAACTGAATAAATAAAATAATAAAGTACTGCACTTTAGGGTTTGTCCAATTTTAGTCAGGAATATTTTATTGGTTTTCTATGGTTTTGAACTGAAATTCAAATTTTTTTTCCTCAGAAATTAAAGAAGCTTGAGTTTACAATATTAAAGATCAGGTCTATTATTTGATTCTGACCCCCACAAAAATGATTTTAAATAACAAAATTGATCTTTAGGGCAAATTTTCTTGTTAGTTTAAAATGCAATTAATTGTGATTAATTAATTACAAATTCTGTAATTAATTCGATAAACTTTTTAAATTGAGTCCTACCACTATCTACATAGAAACGTTGACATTAAATCAGCTTTAATTTAATAAAATGTCAATCTAACTTAGAGTTTAGCTTCCTATCAGTTTATTTGAACCCTTTTTTTATGATTTTAATGGGCTTGTTATACTACACTGTTACTGCAAGGTCATTTTATTTCAGCATGTTCATTAATATGATTCACTTTCTTTGAATTATAATAAGTTTTCTGTGTCGTCTTACAGTCTAGACATATGACAGGTATCCATTTAATGTTTTTCTCCTAAAGCGGGTGGTTTGGCTTTTATAATGGAAGTACGGTACAAGGAAAGTCTATTAAAGGATCCTATTTCTTTTCCCACAACTCCTGTTAAATCCACTCACCATAGTAAATACCTGGTGCTCTAACATTCTATAATTACCTCTCAAAATGTTGCTTCAGCTGCTATAAACAAAATAAACAACACTTACTCCAGATGTACTGGATTAAAACATGCATTTAAAATTAAACTAACTCCAAATAAATATTGAAGATGTAGGAAATGTAATTTGAGGTATAATTAAAACAGCTTGTGTATAATTCACCATCTCCTCTCTGTCACTAAGCAGCTGTTCTTCTCTCCTCTTGTTTCCTTTATCTGTCTGAAAAGCTACAGTAAATACAGAATGATGGATCACCCACCAACTCACCAGGGGGGCTTGAAAGTCCACAGAATGCAACACACTTTTTTTTTTACCTCTCTCTCTTAAGTCAGAGGTTATTGATTTTCTGGAACTGTCCTTTTCCACTTAACACTGATCTTTGCCCTCTGGACTGCTATCAGTTTAGGCTCACACACATTCACACAACCTGCCAAGGTTATAAGGTGACTTTGTCTTCCATGTGGGGGAGAAATGGGCTACTGAAGGGAGATAAATGGACTAAGGAGGATAAAAACAGGAGGAGGTAAAGAATCACTGTAAGAATGTTTGAAAGTAGCTCAATGTTTTTTTATGTGAAATAAAATCATATGGGAGAAGGTTCTAACATTGTCTGGTTCTGTGAAAGCTTTTTTATTAGTTCAGATAAACAAAATCTGACTGTTTATTCTGTCCTAACTAAAGTTGGGCAGATTCATGGTCTTTTTTTTTTAACTTAAAGAGTCTGTATTGTAAGTAAAACAGACAGAAAATAGAGCTGGAGAAGCACAGCAGATATTAGAAGTAGGAGGGCACTGATAGACAGACCGTCATGGTTTATTAAGACCTGAATTCCAGCCAGCGCCATGAGTCACCCTCGTCTTGTTAAGGCAGTAATTGGACAAGGAGCTCCTGCTTCACTTGATCCAAAGGCTTGTAAGATACATCCACTTCTTCAGCCAAAAGCTTTAGGGTAAAACAGCTCCCTTAAAATAAAACTACAAAAAAATATTTCTGAATAAGCACACCAATCTCCACGATGAGCAGAAATAACTGATTATCGTGATTGGTTTATAATATGTTACCAAATGCGTTTTCAGAGACTTGAACAGCCAAATGAAGTGAAACGGTCTCTAATCCCACTCAGTTTCTGCTTAATCTCAGTAAACAGGAGGGAGAAAACTGTCACAGGAGTAGGTGCCAGAACACGGCCCAGTCTGGTGGTGACAATTCCTGTGTGAGTGCTGCTTTAGTGTGCCAGCTATGTGCACATGTGCTACACTCATCTCGTGTAGCAGCAGAAAGAGCATTTGTGCTCCCTGGCAGTCTGCATGAGGAGACAGAGCATGAGGAAACAGCCAATCTGCCTCTGTGTCTTTGCAACAGTTCCAGCTACTGGAAGTGTTCCAGGTGGGATGCATTTACTCGCCATCACAGTGGATCGGGGTGCTTATTGACAGTAAATCAGTCAGGGGTATCTCTTCTTCTTGAGACTGAGACTTTACATTTCTGCACGAAGATAGAAAAAACAAAGCTGCTGATTGCAACACCTCAACATGTACTGTACGTGTGTATGCAACCAGTAAGTCTGTTCAAAGTGAGATGCCTGATATTTCAAAGAACAGCCAGAGGCAACAAATGAAAGGCCTCCATGGAGCAGGTGAGAAAGGTTCTCAGAGACATCAAACTGCAGAAATGGGCCAAAATTGATTTTAACATCTTGGGGCCAAAAAGACCATGCTAGTCCCGTCACCTGCAAAACAAGGTCAGTTTGCCCTTGGAACGATATGAAGAGCCTATCTAGTGAAGTGCACAACTTGTTTAGCTTTACTGGAGGGAAGAGCAACATGTACGAAAGATTAAAAGGTTACTCTGTGCAGAGCTAGAAGAGAAGCCTGATGTGATAAATGTTCATGTCTCAGCTGGCAAACCAGCTTTTAGATTGAAAAAGTCAGAACCTTGCGACAGATTTACCATTACAATCCTGCACCTTCTGGTCTCTGTCAGCCTGATTTAGTCTCTCTTGCTTTCATTATTTTATTTTTTGTCAGTACAGTATACATATGCACACCTTCATTCAGTTAAAAATACAAAAAGAAACAACTTGTGAAGTACAGTAGAGCGTCTGGTTGCTGGAGTTTAACCTCTGTGTGTGTGTAGAGTACGGTAAATGTATAAATACACCCATACCCACGTCTGGCAGCTCGTTTAAAGTTGAAATGTTTAGAAGAATAAGAATTGCCAATTATGACTACAAATTCAAAACTAAATAATAATAAACAATTTAAAAACGATAGAAATTAAACATCCTAGAGGTGCTTCTGTCTCCTAGCGGTGTATGTACAGTATGTGTTAAGAGTTGATCTAAAACGATGCTTCAACCTATAGGGACTTTATTTTGCTGGTTCAAGCTGACTGAACATGAAAACATTGAATATATTTTAATACTTTCACCTCTTTTCATTCTTCTTTCCATTATTACGTCATCGTCTGACTATATTCACGTCTTCGCTCCATTGAAATGACCTTCACAGAGTCCCTTTGTTATTTGTTCTTTCTGCCATCACTTTTATTTTATTAACTTCAAATATTCCTCAATTGGTCTCACGTCAGGTTTCTGACTCAGCTTAATAACGACATCTCATTCTTTTGCTTTTAAAAGCTCTTCAGTCGCTTTTGACGTTAGGATTTCTTTAATCTGCAGCAGAAACCGACCCTTCAGAATCCACCCTGCCTCCTTTATTATTGACTGCATTGATAAACAGCATGTGCCATTAAACCACCTTGAATGTTTTTAATAAATGCTGTGTGCTGCTTTAAGGGACTCATTCAACCACTTCTCTAAACTCTCATTCTTCCATCATCCTGGTAGTCTCAGTTTAATTTATCTAAAGAAGCTCAATTCCAAGGTTGGAAGGTTTTTTAAATGTGCACTGTGTCATTTTGTCTTGATCACTGCTAGTAGTTACATCTTGAAGTTAAATCTTTTATAAGACTTTAACATACAGTTTAACTCCTATTGACCTTCATGAATTTTCTAAATGTACCTTTGTTAAAAGCTTTAAATCAATGAGGAAATTCAGCACTTTATTTAACCATTCTAGAATCACAGCTGTGGCAAAAAGAGAGAAAATATTGTTCAAAATACAGAAGTAATTCTGTTTCAACCTAAACCACAAACCAAACTTAACCCTCACACTGTCCTAGGGGATCAAATTCGCCCCAAATGAATAGAAAACTCCATTGGCCCAGAATTAAGAACTGTGCGAGGACAAGAATACGTCTTCAGTTTTTACTATTCTTCAGACTTCATAGTTAACTTGTAGCCATGCAGGTACTCAGTTAAGGTCATACATTTTAAGGAATCCATCTTGACCGGTCAGAAATATCATCTGATTTTAGAAAAAGCAAAGTAAAATGAAATTTAACTTTATTTATTGCCAGGACAGTGCATATTGACAACAGAAGGACCTGTAACATGCCAGAATTAGCCAAAGGCTAGTTTTCATCTGTAGTCCTGCTAGCCAGTTGTACATTGACACCCTAGGGATGCAAAAAAAGAACATTATAAACAATACACCACAATACAGAGATTTAAGTGCCACCACAGCAGCAAGGAAATACAATTATATAAAAACAAGCATTAAGACTCAACAAGATTAATTATTAAAAGCTGCTGAGTTGTAAATACATAAAATGGCAGCAGTGGTTCAGTAGAAATAAAAACGGCAATATATACATCATACCAATAAAATAGATTAAAACCATGTTAAAACAAACAGTGTTGTGCATTCATATTATAAGTACATAGTAGTCACAATTTACAGAGATTCAAGGGATTCACAACTGACACATCAGTTGTGAATGCTGACAGGTCTGTTTACTAATGAACCAGCGTTTTAGGTTAGAACGGAAGCGGTTATAAGTGTTAATGTCTCTGATTGTTGTTGGAATCTTGTTCCATTCCTGAGAAGCTCTAACAGAGAATATTGACTGGCTAAAAGCACTTTTCCTTAAAGAGATTCTCCTCTGTTGATTCTGTGTGTGGTTTTCCTGAAACTGACAAAATCCCTACGAGGTGGTGGGGCCAGCCCATGTAAGATTTTATATAACTGGCAGACGTTTGTGAACTTAATGAAATTTTCCCAACTTAAAAGACTGTATGTTGATAAAATAGTGCAGTGTTGGAAATATTTTGGTTTATTATCAAGCACTTTTAAGGTCTGTTTATAAAGAGACTGCAGTGGTTTCAGAATGGTTGAGTTAGTCTGGGAACAGCTTATTAAACAATAGCTGACATGAGAGAGAATCACTGAGTACATGAAGGTTTTGGCTGCTTAAACAGACATGGAGTTTCTAATAAATCTGAAATGGGCTAGATTGAATTTGATTTTCTTACAGGTTTGCTTTACATGTGATCTAAAATAGAGTTTGGGATCTAAATAAATGCCAAAGTATTTATATTCTTGGACAATTTGTAGTTTTTCACCTGATACTATGATATCTACATCTTTAGTTACCTTGTGTGATTTAGTGAAAAACATACCTACGGTTTTGGGCACACTGAGCTGAAGACAGCATTGGTCCAACCATGCTGTGACTTGGACCATTGCATTAGTCAGTTTTTCAGCCACCTCAAATTTTGAGGACTTGTGTACGTACAGAACAGTGTCATCAGCATACATCTGAATATTGACTTCTGGGCACACCAATGATAGGTCATTAATATACATGCTGAATAGAATAGGGGCTAATATGGAGCCATGTGGCAGGCCAGTTGACAGAGGGAGGGGTTCTGACTGGTCATTATCAATTCTGACAGATTGTGATCGTTGAGAAAGATATGATTTTATCCATTTTAGTGCATTATCTGAGAGGTTAAAAAATATTAATTTGGCCAATAGGATCTGGTGATTTACTGTGTCAAATGCCTTCCTAAGGTCAAGAAAGACTGCTCCTACAGTGTCATTGCTGTCTAGTGATAACTTGATTCTCTCACTGAAATAGCAGTTGAATAGTTGGGTCAAAATCCAAATAGCAAAGGGTGAAGATGGGAGGAGCTCTGGTGTAAATGGCCTTTTATCTGTTCGGTTATCCATTTCTCAAGAATCTTAGACATTACAGGTAGAATACTTATAGGTCTATAATTAGAAATGGATTGTGGGTTTCCTGATTTAAGATAAGAATAGGTGATACAATGGCTGTTTTCCATATGAATTAATGATTTCATCCAATCTCAGAATACTGTTTTGAAGAGAACTTATTTTCAAAAGCTGGTCTTTGAAATGATGCGTGTGTGTGTGTGTGTGTGTGTGTGTGTGTGTGTGTGCGTGCGTGTGTGTGTATAAAATTGAGTTTTGTTGCATTTTTTAACTACCATAAAAATCGTATAGTAATAATTAGTCCCGGTAAAGCCTATTCTTTAGATTTCTATGACACTTTCCAATTATAAGGTGATTTTAATTTTATTTCTGTTTCAATCACAGTGATCAGTTTGATGCATCTTTTTTTTTTATCTCATCACATCATCTTGTTTAAACCCACTTGCAGATCAGGTTTTAGACTTGAAAGAGTTTTTACTGTTACAGTATTTGTGTGTAGGTGGCAGTGATTTCACAATCCTGGGGCGAAATAGATCTTTCAAGCAAAGCTGCACACATTCTTCATCTGTACTGAAGTTTCCCTCCTCATTTTTCTGTCTTACAATTCTTTTTTTAGGATGAGCGATTCTACCCACTCACAGGCTGTTCAGTGTACCCTATATGTAAAGATTCTGATCAGATCCATCACGTTAAAGAGTTCGTTCTTCATTAATCTGTCAGAGGAAAGCACGTTTTGTCTCAGCTTGTGTTGTATATATACAGTATATACATATATATAGTTCCTTTGGACACACTATCCTAGTTGTGTTCAGTTTGTGCATTATGTCATAGTTAAAGGTGTGGTTTTTTTGGGTTATTTTATAGTTTTGCATTGTTCTCTAGTGTAATTCAATGCTATCTGTGTAATTTTTTATAAAGAAAGAAGCTTTGATGCTATAATAGAAGCTTTAGAAGTTTCCCATCGGACACCTGAATTTGAAACAGCAGGATTCTCATTAGTATTCATGATATGCACAGCACTCGCTTCTGATTGGATGACCAAAACGTCAATACTCCGCCCCCCGAAATGTCCCGAGATACTTGGAAAGTGAAAGAGTGAAAACGTTAAACACCCAGGTAGCTACTAGTCTTTACTAAAGATTAGCTTTGAGGGAGCCTGCTTCCTGCTAAAACTCATTTCCTCTGCTTTTCCTCTGCTTTTTCTCCTCTTGCTGTGTCTCACCCGCGCTCCTCTCCGACAGGGGGGGGGGGGCTCGCGCAGCGTGATGCTTACCACACACACACATACACACACACACAGAGAGAGGGAGGGGGGGAAAAAACTGAGAGAGAGACCGGCCGTCACCAGCAGCAGCCAGCCAGCCACACAGGTACTGTATATCCCCGAGTTGGCAACACTGCGTCTGCGTGCGTTCCGCCATGTTGAATTTTCAACAAAAACAAAAGCTAGCAGCTGGGCAGACCGAAAGGCGTTACCATCTCAGCCAATACACGTTGTGACGTCAAACCGTGCACAAATGCAGATGGCATTTTTAAGTTTCACTTTCTAGAAATTCTGTTTTTTTTTTAAATAACCAGGGAACAGAGAGTTTTCATGTTTGGACTACATGACAGGCTCAGGGGGACCTATTAGAAACTATGAAAACCTGAAAAAAAATGGATTCTGACAAAACCACCCCTTTAAATATTGCATGTTGCAGCTGATTTCTGCTTTGTTTCCACAGCAAATGATGCGGTCCTCTGTGTTCCACATGTTCATCCTTAGTATGGTCGCTGTGGATGTCATCGTCGCTGCCAGCAACTATTATAAAGGCGAGAACTACCGCAGACACTATGATGAGTTCTACCTAGCAGAGGTAACATAGAGATTTATTTAAGAGATTGTTTAAATTATTCCTCCAGCTTTGATTTTGTCATTCTTATCATTTTTAGACATGTATAGAAACAGAAGTCTACTGTATTGACAGATGTTGTTCACAATAACAACGGGGATGTGTTTGTCAACATAGTTGTACATTTTTTATGTTTATTTATAATCTATAAATTAAAATAATTATGTTTACACAAGCAACAAAAAAAGTTCTATAAAAGTATATGTATGTAATGTGATGTTCTACATGTCAATAGTACATAAATGCCTACAGTGATTCAGGGGTTGTACTTCCTCCTTTCCCTACAGGTTGCATTTACAGTCCTGTTTGACCTGGAAGCTCTTCTGAAGATTTGGTGCCTCGGTTTCACTGGTTACATCAGCTCCTCTCTGCACAAGTTTGAATCTCTGCTTGTGGTCGGCACCACTCTGCACATCTACCCCGACCTTTATCACTCCCAGTTCACCTACTTCCAGGTATGGATGCATGAATAAATCCTTTTTTTAATTATTAACCTTTGCATGTACCATCATATGCAAAATGGAAAAGCTTGGAATTGTTTTGCAAAATGTTCCTCCTGCGGCTATTGTTTGACACATTTGATTTGTAAGTCCTATTTGTGCATGTCTGCACTGTTTCTTGTTCTTGATTCTCTATTTTGCATTAAGTGGCCTATTCAAGGGCTCTGATGGTATAAGGTTTTTTTTCAGCTATGTATTAATAAACAGAAACCATTCATTTTCCTATTGATTTGTCTCACTGCTGGCTGAAAAAATTTCAAATGAATTGTATTGTCTACCAGAGTTTATTCTAGTCTCATTACTGTGTTTTTGCTCCCTGGCTGCATAAAAACCCATTTATAGAGAGGTACACATTCATCAGTTTTTCCTAATGCAGTCCTCTTCTGGTTAATCTGTACAAGCATCTGTGAGTAAAGTGCCTTACTTATCCCTTACGCACTGGAAAGCATTCCTCCCTAATCGTCTCTACAGATATTTTCCCAAGTCACTTTCGCTATAAACGAATGACATTTAGTCACAAGCAATTAACCTTAAGGTTCTGTGGTGGAACTGGATGTGTCCTTGGGATGGGAGAAGAAACCAGGAGCAGCAATCTGTGTATTTAGTTTTTTTCTTCTTTGGGGGTGGCGTTTCAGTGCTAAAGGTTAGCCACATTAAATTTTAGTGCCAAAAGTCTCTTGCTTTCATGTCCTACTTACAACTTGGACACTGATTTTTAAAAATTTTTTTTTTAAGTTTTATCATCCCTTAAAATTTTTTGTTTATGCAATAGTTTCAGTTGCAGCACAATTCAATGCTGTAGGATGGGGCATTCTGTTATTTGTACACATTTGCTGCTATAGGTTTGTTAGTTATTAGATTTGGCTGATACAGGTGTACAGTGCTACTAGGACAGAGACAGGGTGACTCAGTAACCACTACCAAGCATAACAGACTAACAACACAATTTCAAATTTTATCAACAACAAAAAACTCATTAGAGTGATAAGCAATCTGACACCAGATTTAGTTGAAGGTTGTACTGTACAGGCAGTGGAGACAGTCGGGTTCTACGAGTCCAGAGAGGGACGCCTAGGACACAGAGGTTGACTGAAGGGGTTCAGTTCTTGTCACACAGAACCTTGCACGGTTGATCCCAGATAGTTCAAGCAGGTAGAGTGATCACCTGGACTTTGCTGGCTGGTGTGGACTGTTTATCTGGCAGTTCTGACAAACTTATTAAGATTAACCAATGATCAGCCAGGAAAATTGGAGGCGTTGCCAAGAGACAAGTTCACTGATAATAAAACATGATCAAATCATCAATTAGAGTCATTTGATGTATTTAAGATGTAAAATAATGCATTTCAGATATTATCATTGTTATCATTTAACCATCAAAGCAATGAATTCTAATTAAATACACCTTATGGAAAACAATCATTGCTATTCATTAATCATCAACGTCTGTAAAAAGAGAAATGATTTTTATTAAAAAGAAAATCCTTCAGTCAGAGAACTCTTTAACTGGAGCAGAAAGAGGTTCTGTGCCACGTCGTGTTGTGATGAATCCACATCTGTTGTAGGAAGCTGCTGCAAGCAACTACATGTTTTGACTTGGAAAGAAAATATCTGTTGCTGAAGGATCCCGTCTGCATGTGGCTGGATAACAGAGTGACCAGTGGCTTCAGTTGACCTTTGACATTTACATGACCTTCTGATCCATTATAAATTATATTTATAGTGATGATCCTGTGATGACTCAAATGTTTTAATTTATTTGTAAAAGTTTATTAAACTTTATCCACAGTAAAATCATAAAATGTATTATGTCCCATTTGCAGCACACTGTGCTATGATTTTCTTTTCTCCAAAATATAACAATATAACATATTAATACAATGAAGTTAATATACAGTAAATAACATTAATTTCAAAATCTAGATATTGTTAGCATTTAGACAAATATAGTAGAGTTTTGGATTTGATTTGATGCAGGTCTTATTCTTAGCATCTGTAAAACTGACTTGTTCTAGATGTTTTTTGTTTGCTAAACTGAACGAGCTGTGGTGCTTAATGGGGAAAAGCAGTTTGGATCAAGAAAGTACCTATAAATTATATTTATTTTATTATAATCTGTACAGGGTAAATGTGTCTATTTGTCTGATTTGTCATCACAGTATTTGATTCCTTTTGGTTTCCTCCTGGACCTTCTGTCTTGTTCTATTTTTTGTTAGATTCCAGGGGATCAAACATAGCCATTTTTTTTGTCTTAATGCTGGATTGTAAAGACAGAGTTTTTGACCAGAAGCATCTCAGAGAAGAGCTTTGATCAATAGCTACCCTCTGGATTTCCAATCAAAGCCTGACAAAGACACATTACCTTTTAGGGTTTGCTGTCATTACAAGCAGTAATCCTGTTGATGGAGCACAATGTCACTACTAGATTAAGATCAGTCTAATTTTTAAAAAATCATCATTAATCAATTAGCTGTGTTTGTATCAAAGATGTTCATGTTAAAAACTGTAAACCAGATGTCACAAATAGCAGTCTTTCTTCTCCTCAGGTGCTGCGTGTGGTGCGTTTGATAAAGATTTCTCCTGCTCTAGAGGACTTTGTCTATAAGATCTTTGGTCCAGGTAAAAAGCTGGGCAGCCTGGTGGTGTTTACAGCCAGCCTGCTCATCGTCATGTCAGCCATCAGCTTGCAAATGTTCTGTTTTGTGGAGGAACTGGACCGTTTTACCACCTTTCCAAGGGTAAGAGACCTCAGGCTCACCTTCTCATCCAAAATAAAAAGATTTGGTTTATAAAATGTATATGCAGACTGTATATTACTTAATCTGAGTTCATTTGTTTGCATGTTTTCTCACAATAATTGTATTTCATCGATTTTTATATATAAATAATATAAAATATAAAATACTGGAGATATTTTATACAATCATAAAGAGACATGCTTCATTTTTACAGATTTGATTGCCACTGTATTTTATTTCTTCTGAATTAAACTCAGTTGACTTATTAGGTCAAGTCCATTACCTTTTTCATTTATGAATTTATTACACTTATAAATTCCCTTGTTATCTTTACTGGTGATTTCTTGGTTTACTGTGTGCATTTGTTGTTAACATGTTAACATCTAATAGGATTTTTAATTATTTGACAGGTAAGCTAATGCTTCACATTACCTTTAAGTAAGATATTAGAACAAGTGGAAGAAGCCAAACCAAACTTTTAGTTTCACTTGATGCAGCGACTAGAACAGGTGATCTGCAGGCCTACAGGTGCTGATGATGAGTTGCATGATGGGTCGACAGATGTGGTACCGCCTTTGATTTTTAACTGCTCACAAACCTGACTTTCTCTCATTAGCAACATCTTTCTACCTTCAGGTTTATTTTTTTTATTTCCTTCCAACATTCCACTGATCTCAGGCATGCAGGATATGAAAGCTGCTGGAGCCAGCTGCCACTTACATGCTGTGTTACCCTTCCCTTTTTCATTTGCTTCAGTTTCTTTGTTGCTACTGTTACACACACACACACACACACATAGACTTATATATGTGCATCCAGACACAAATACATATAGTTAATGATGTTTGACTGTATTCCCTGAGGACAGGCATTGTTTTTTGGGTCTATTTCGACTGGGACGTGGCAGCAGGTGGGGGAGGTGGAGGGCATTGGGTTGATGTCTCAGAAAAACTAAAAGTGTGCAGGAGTGTCACTTGACTTCAGAGGTCATCGTGTTACAGCTTTTTGTTCTAAACACTTTCATTTGACCTCTTGTGTACACAAAAGAGCAACATTAAGACATCAGTGTATTTGCTTCTTCTTTTTTGTTAAAACAACTTTTATATCAGGGAATGATCGGACAGAGATTGTGAATCACCTCTAATATTTGTTTTCCAAATGAAAAGCGTGTTATCAAGTCTGTATCTCCTTCTCTGTTCCTCTTTAGTCTTCCATGCCTTCTTTTGTGGCTTTTAACCTCTTTTACTTTCTTTTTATTGTGTGCTTTCCTCCCTGCAGGCATTCATGTCTATGTTCCAGATTCTCACCCAGGAGGGCTGGATAGATGTCATGGACCAGACTCTGGTGGCTGTAGGTCAAGTGTGGGCTCCCGTAGTGGCCATTTACTTCATCCTCTACCATCTGTTTGCTACCCTGGTGAGGAACATGCTGTGGTGCTTTTCATGCTTCTCAAACAAGTTAAAGAGCTTATTTAATTTTTGCATTTATTGCGATGTAAAGACAAGTTATTAATCTGGGATTCTATTAAAATGCAAGAAGACTGAAGTGTCAAAACAGTGCATGAATTTTCTCTTAATGCATTAGATTGCTGCCCTGCTTCTTTGCTGTTCATGCAAGTGACACATCTAATCACGGATAATCAGACTTGCAGGCGTAAGAAGTGCTGACATTTCAGTGTTTGGCCCTCTGGTACATCAGACTGGATGACTCACACCTCTCTGCAGACAGACAGGATGTCTTCTAGGAATGAACAAGCTACGAACGCCATCACAACGCAGCTGCATTGTAACTGATTCTGGTTTGTGATCACATGTTTGCACAGCAGGTGCTCATTTACACTTTCTGTTGATGCACTTTAGATTCTGCTGAGTCTTTTTGTGGCTGTTATCTTGGACAACCTGGAGTTGGATGAAGACTTGAAGAAGCTCAAACAGGTAAGAAGCTTATTTCAACTTTTACAGAACAAACTGTTTCACACGCAGATTATTCAGAGCAATTAGACACTACATTTTTCATAAACATGTTTTGTGTGAGCAATTTATTGCATTTCTTGGAGCAGATTTTCAGCATGTGAGTTTAAATTATTTGTGTGTGATTAAAATTTTGGTGATGTTGCAAAAAAAAAGTTTCTTCAGTTTTAAGGTCAATTTTTATTAGAGGAAATATATTTTCTGACAAGTGTAAAAAAATTTTAAATCATGTTATTTCTTTCTTCTTTTTTTTTTTTTGTCCAGTTGAAAATGTTAACAGTCTAAAAATAATACAAAGCTAACAATAACTAACAATGTCCATATTATAAACAAGATATAAGATATTTCTATTTTTGTTTGCTAATTTATTTACAGCTTTCCATGTCTAAATGTGAAAGGCTGACATTGACATGATACTGACGGCCTCAGCCACTGTGACTTATGAACTAAGATATTATTGATCTAGCTGGCTTGTTATAGTCTGCTCTTGGTGGTCCTGTGTTTTCCAGTGTTAAAGTGTTTTAGAGCCTCTGACAGCTCTGCAAGTGAAAATTCTTTTGTCCTTTCTGTAAACATTGAGATGTGTCTAGCTGGGTAGTTAAGGGTGTGTAGAACTTAGCCTGTTTTCCGTATTTCTGATTGTTGTTTTGCTGATTAAAAAAATGGATGTGCCATTCACACAGAGTTGTTGCCAGATTTTCGCTTGTTGTTTGTTACAAAGCTGTGACTGAATGTTTTGTTTGCATGCACCAGAGAAATCCCTACAAAAGCCTCCCGGTCTAATCTAGAGCAGCAGGTCAGGTCATCAGGCAATGAAAAGGTTGACGGTTAAATTCTTTTCCTTCAACCTTTAACTCTACAACCTGTGAAGGTGCCACTGGAAAACGCAGGCTGAATTACAAACGGTAGACATATTAGGGTAGAGACACAAAATCTCAGGTCACGTTTGTCCTGTCATAATCTATTGTTTATTTAGGTTTAGTGAGAGGCTTGGAAAGGCAGCCTAAAGTTGAAAACCAGCTGTTTCTCAGTCCAGTGCATGGGAATGCTCCAACCTTCTGCAGAAGGCAGTAGGTCTTCTCATGCACATCAGTGGAGAATGGGTGTGTTGCTTTAAGTGGAAGAAGTTTAACCAGCTTTGTCATTCTTCTAAAGAAAGTTGTTTTCAAGAGTTGTGTTATTTGAGTGCACACACAGACAAAATTGTGCAAAATTCTTACTTCCAATGATCCAAACATCTTTGTAGTCTTGTTTTTTTTTTTTATCTCCATGCTTTTTGAAGGTCATTCAATGTTTTTCTTTGGATTTTTGCTGTAATTATCACTCATTTTAGTCCAGTGCCTCAGTATTTTTATAGAATTTGGTTTGTTCTTTTTATTGGCTTCTAGACTCATGGATTGAACAATTGTTGTGTCAACACATAACTTTAAAGAAACCCATTTTAAATAGAAAAATTCAACACTTTGTCATTGCAACTTGTCAACTAGCAGCAATTATGTTGAATTTATGTATGAAAAACACTAAAGATATATATATATATATATATATATATATATATATATATATATATATATATATATATATATATATATATATATATATATATATATATATATATATATATATATATATATATAACACAATTTCACATATAAAATAGTTCATTATCACCAACAAGTTTATTCCCAAAAAGGTCAGATGATCAACTGAAGGATGGATGAACATCCCTGGTCTTTAGACACTTTCATCCATTGTAGATAGCTCTAAAGGTCTTCTTTTGTCATCCACTTTACCACTGACCTAATGTTTATGCTCGCACTTCTCAATGTGATTCAGATAAGTTATTTTAATAATGGTTTGACATGTTGAAAATCAAGGTGTGGATATTAAATATGTTGGCGCTGAATAATTAATTGTCAGGCTTTTCTTTGTTTATCTTTATGCAAGTTTGTACAGTCCTGCACTTTCACCTTCTTCTCAAAAAGAACAAGAAATGAGCAGAATATTAGTAAAAGTAGCCAAAGTCTAAAACTTTGAAGACCTCCAGAAAGCCCAAAGAACTGTTCATCAAACCCACTTTTAAAGATAAATAGAAAGTCTGGCTCCTTGGAGGGGAATTATAAAGAAACTGTGAAACTATTTATTTCTATAATATCAGTATATGGCGGTAAAGAGCTTGCTGTTGTGTGTTTACATTTTTCACATGAATCATGAGCATTTATTAAAAGAAGGGAGAAGCAGAGATCTGATCTCACCTCTTGCTGATCCAGTCTAGCATTAACCTTTCACTCATTTCCAGACGTTGATGTTTAACGGCATAAAGATGTTCTGCACACTGGCAAAGAAACGCTGTCGCCCACTGAGGGTTTTGACAATCACTGCAGACACACTAATGTATAATTTCAAATGCTCACAACACCAAGGGCCACTTGCGTAGGCCACAGCAAAAGTAGATTGAACACAAAGGTAAGTATTGAGCTTTAGAAATAAAAGCTAAAAAATATCATTAAAACATTAATTTACTTTTCATGTTAAGAACAAAATGAAAGAGCAGAAAAAGCGATACATCAGAAAAGATATTTCAGCCTCCCCGTGATCTGAAGTACTTACTGATTTGGCCGCTACTTGACATTTCTGTTTATTTTGTCAGGTCCATTTTATTTAAAAGCTGAACACTTTTTGTTTCTACCCAGGAAAGAGTGACAAGGTTGATTATGCCCACATATGAGCAGAGTTTTTATTGTATTTTTTGGTTCTTTTTGAGGCCCAGCTCTAAATGGTTGAATAAGTGGCCAATTATCCTAAAAAAAGCAAAGCCCTGTTTGAAACAAAACCTGGTACTTACACGCAAATACGCTGCACTCGGTGGTAGATGATTATAATAACCTGCTTCTGTCATGACATGTAAAGTAAAGACAAATCTTTAAAGGAGAGACATTTTAATTTATGGCCAAGACACAAATAAACCATTAAAGCAGTGAAGCTTTTTCTGTTTGTATTTATTTAAAACCTTCACATAAATTAACAGGCTCATTAAGTCGAAGACTGTCATGAACACAAAAGCTGTGTGTGTGTGTGTGTGTGTGTGTGTGTGTGTGTGTGTGTGTGTGTGTGTGTGTGTGTGTGTGTGTGCGCGCCCCGGAACTGGCTGACAGGTCTCAGCTTGCTTGGACAGGTTATTTCCCTCCCACAGCTGAGTGATTAGGTGCACTGACTGTAAAATTGCCTATTTTACAGGTGCTTCAATCATGGATACAGAGACTGACTATATATAAACTATAGAGGGTAATCACCCTCCCACAGGAGAGGGCTTTTGTAAACCAGGTGTACGCTTAATAAAATGAAATAACCAATTTATAAGAAATGCATGTCAGAAACCAGTTAAAGAGAATTTAATATCATATTTTTATTTGCTATTAAAAATTTATTGTTACCTCTTTGACAAGGTAAAAAACGGCTTGTTTGAAGGAACCCACCTCCGTAGCTGACTGTTGCTGCTTTAAAATGTCTCAAATTAACCAACTTTCCCAGCAGTTTATGCAAAGATTATTTTAAAAACCTTTACACCGTCATCACTTTCTCATGACATGGTAATTGGATTAGAAATATTAAGGATTTCCTGCTAAGTTTATGCAAAAGAATCAAACATTTTCCTGCTGGTGATATTTATGCAATTAAAGGTGTGGTTTACTCGTTTATTTAATACATTTGGAGTGTTCTCTGGTGTAAATCAATGCCTTATGAGTCATTTTTATAAAGAAAAAAACTATGATGCTTTTATTCTCGTATGCAGTAGTTTGCTGATGCAGAGGTGTTCTAGAAACAGCAGGATTCCTCATTACTTCTGATTGGATAACAGAAACGTGACTACTCCGTCCCCCTATTCACACTAAAATGTCAGATGAGATTCTGCCTTAGGTTTTTGATCCCAAATCTGAGGACGAAGGAGAAATTTTAGAGGAACTGCTTCCTCAGGGTTTGTCAATGAATGTTTCAGAATGGTAATACCTACATGTGAACTTACATTTTCTCCTAAAAGAGCAGAACGTTAGTGGTGTTCCTCATCATCAACTTACAATGAGCAATGTGAAACGAACCTGTTGTGCTGCTGTGACACCCGAACCGGGGCGAAAGCAGACCGTAGGACCGTGGGAGTTGCTATTTTAACATTAGCATATGTGTCTAACTACAGAAACCTCAGAATGTTAATATTGCAGCAAAAATATGTTACAAACTTACCCAACAGCTGCTCCAAGAGACTCTCTCCTCCTCACTGCTAAAAAGGAAAACTATTCCTACAGAAAAATGTAAAAATTGACTCATGCCCAGCCTGGAACTCGAACCCGGGTGAGAGACTGTCTTAAAACTCTATGCCACAGTTCAGTTATTGTGGTTTTGTTTTGTTTCTATTCATGAATATTATGTGTCATGTAATGTGAGTCAGAGTCACAAAAAATCTGCGTTGCTTACGATTTTGTGGGCCACTTCACTTTAAGAATATTCTTAATGTAAATTTAAATAAAATAATATATTTTTTACTGGCCAATGGGGCTCCCAGACCACTCGGGGCACCTATAGGCTCAAGCCATATTTCAACTGTGCATTAATCCGGGCGTGCCTGTGGGGGCGGGCTCGAGGCAAGATGGGCGACACCATGAATGCAAATTCGCAGTGTGATGTAGATCTGTGAGGTTTTTCAAATCCTAGCATTTCAACCTTGATTTTCTATCGGAAGTGAATGCTGGAGATACGTGTAGAAGACTGTTTTCATGGTCAGCCTGCATGAAAAGCTCAGAGTGACCAATATTAATAAGAAAAAACATGGAAAAAATATTTTTATAGTAAACCACACCTTAAAAATACCCAAAGAATAATGGTGTATATGTGTATAAAATAAGTTTCAGTAATTTTACAGACTCACTGATCATTTAAATTTGTAAATTAATTTCTGATTATTAACTTACGCTAATGATTAGATGGTGTGATTGTTTACATGTATTAGAGGAAAGATATTCTGAATGGCGTGTTGATGTTTTAACATCCTACTCTTGTTCTGTGTGTGTTCTGGATATCTGTTGAAAAATCAACCAAACATAACAAGTCCCTTTAGGTAGCATTGTATTGTATTTCCAGACCGTAGAGCGTGTGTGTGGTTACAGGTGGGCTAACAGTGTCTTTATGTGTTTATTTATTCTATGAAAACACATGAGCAGCCCAGCCTTTGAAAGGCTTATCTTCACAGTAAATTTAACACCCTGATTTATTATCTTGGACTATTCAGAGTCTGATTGTAAGTCAGGATCAGCGCCTTAGTTAGAGTCGAGTTTTACAGATGAGATGGTAAAACTTATCTGATCTGCAAATACAGGCACTAACTGCTGGTTCCTTAACAAACAGTAGAAAAGCAATATAGTGTAAAGTCCCTAATAGGCTTGTCAAATGTTTAACACATATCCAAAAAATAATAAATAAGGAAAATGTTTTAAGGTGCAATAGGGAAATTGCAAACAAGCTAGGTATAGCTAGCTACCTTACACACTGTCCCAGAGTTCTCGCCGCTCCCGTCGGGTATAAGTGCTCATCGAACAAATAACGCTCACTTCAAGGTACAATAGGTAATTTGGTATACAAAGTAGCTTAAAACGTTTAACAAAATAAAATAAATTAATGAGGTGGTTCCCTCGCTGTTCTCTAAAAACCTCAGCCAATCATATGTTTCGGATTGAAAACAACTATTGGACAATCCGTCTGTCTGTCTCGCCGAAGCGCTGCACTTCCACACTGCTTGGATCCTCCGATAATGCGTGCTGGAGCATTTTAAAGCAGAACATTGTGGAAGTGAGAGAAGGACAGAAACGGCCGGCTGTTCCCAAAAGTCCCAAAAAGAAAGACGCCTTTTCAGCTAGCAGAAAACAAACACACAAAAAAACGTTTGGACGTAGAAAGAGGAAAAGCCAGGGTGAACATTAGCATAGCGTTTCAACAGCTGGTGTTTTGCTTTCTATTGTTACTGTGGCAATGCGTGGTCCCATGTACGGGGTAGGAGCGGCTTAATGATTATCCCCGATGGGAGGCGTGAGAGCTTTGAGACATGTTTGTGTAAAATAGCTAGAGATACCTAGCTTGTTTGAAGATTACACAGGTGCAGCTTTCGGCCTTATATGCACATTTTCTTCTGCTTGCATTTCAGACATGAAAGAAAGAATGAAATGAAGTTACATGCAAGGCACAAATGTTAGTTATTAAATTTGGATAGTTCCCTAATTGTTTGTCTAAAATAGAAATTTTACAGCACTAAATTCACACTTTGAGTCAAAACGTGAGGCTCTCAGTATGCGAATCATCTCTGAGCTGAGCATGGTACTAACGTTGTTAGCTTCTCTGTAAAAACTGTCAGCTGTGACAAATTGCAACAATATGGCTGCTCACAAACAATGTTTACATTGAACCTGATGAAAATTGTAAATCCCCCACCCATTCACTAACATGTACTTATTACTGTTTGTGTCTGAGCTCAGTGGAGCAGTAATGGAGGCAAATCAGTGTAGATGAGTTGCCGGCAACATTTTCTGGTTCTGTCACTCTGTGGGTGTTTGTGCTACAGAGTCACTGCCCACAATGCGTGCATGTTTCTCTACCTGTTTATTTAAGATCACCAAACGTTGCTGTGGTATGTCACTGATTTGACAATGGCGTCATAAAAAGAGCTTGCGGGTACAAACATCTGTCTTTGTTTCTATGTTGATAGCAGCCCAGTTTGCATCTGTCAACCTCGACAGAACATTTGTCTTGATTTGTTTTTTCATGTGAGAGTAAGAAACACAAGGAGCACACAGGCTGGCGTGCTTCTCTGTGCTGTTTTCTGTACAGTGCTTGGCAAAATGATTCACCCCCTTTGGAGTTGTTTTTATTTTGTTTTGGGGTAGTTGTGTGATTTGATAGGCATAGCATGCTTCCTACTGTGAAAGTACAAAACATCTGTAATTGTGAAACAAACAGAAGAAAAATTGAGAGTGCATTTATTTATCCTAAACACAGCTACTGTATATCTATGCTGGTGTATACCAATCGTTATTACTAGCCTTCTATGAGTTGTGACTGACTCTCCATCAACACTTGAATAGGCGGTTACATCGCTTTCTATGCAGCTAGCAATAAATGCGAAGGCAGTCTTAGATTATAATGTTACTTTGTTGAAAATTCAAGATGGTTTAAAGATTCAATAGATCTAACTGTGCTACGGGAAAAGTATGTCACACTTTTTTTTATCTGCCTAAACTGTAGGGCCTTGTAGGCATTGATCATTTACTGTTTAATGTGGGACCTCAAAGCCAAAGTGAGGACTTAACTAGAACAAGAAAACCCTTTCAAAATGTTTTCTCTTTTGTTGAAATTTCATGAGATGTTTGTAATTCAGACAGCTCTGAGTCCATGATGATTACAGTGTAAGATATTGCTACTCATAGCTACCCCACAAAAAAACCCTCATTAGCCTTCAGAAATCACTGTGGACATATTGTTTTGAAATTTGGGCACCATACTGACAGTAGGTCCTCATCAGTTGTTGCTCTATTTAGTGTTAATAATAATGAATAATAATGCATCAGTTTTATATAGCGCTTTTCTAGGTCACTCAAAGACGCTTTACAGAGTTGCATTATTCATTCACACAGTCATTCTCACGGTGGTGGTAAACTACGACAGACGTCTGTAGCCACAGCTGCCCTGGGGCAGACTGACAGAAGCGAGGCTGCCATTCTGCGCCATCGGCCCTTCTGACCACCACCAACATTCACACACAGTCACACTCACATTCACACAGGCAAGTTGGGTGAAGTGTCTTGCCCAAGGACACAACGACAATCTAACCCAGCCAGAGCTGGGGATTGAACCGGTGGCCCTCCGGTTACCAGACTGGCCACTCTCCCAACTGAGCTAGTGCCGCCCACGCGGTTGGTCCCAATCGTGATATAAAAACATGCAAACAGCACGGTCTTTATGTAATAACTAATAAATAATAACCTGGCAAATGAGATGAAACAGAAATGCTGCTGAATAACCACTGGTTTGTTTCCCAGTGCTGATAAGCCAGGAGCACAGGAGCAGCATTATTTTTCAACAGTCCACACACACACACACACATTCGCGTGCACACACACACACACACACACACACACACACACACACACACACACACACATCGGTGCTGATTAAGATAATGCATTTATTGCTTAGAATTAAGTTTGCTACAAACCCTTAATGAAATGAAGCCTCCGGTAGAAAACTGGGAAAAACAAGTGAGTAAAGAAGGTACTCTCTCACACACACACACATGCACGCACACACCTACACACACACACATGCACGCACACACCTACACACACACACATGCACGCACACACCTACACACACACACAACAGCATAACATGGCAGATTCATAAATCCGGCTTTGAAGTGATTTTTTTTGTTGTTTACAGAAAACTTAGAGTTTCTATGAGGTTTTTATTTTACTTAAATACAATTTTACTACACTCATATTAAACTGCAGCAATACAATTTAAATCTGTATACATTTTCTAATCTTTTGAAGGCAAGTGTAACTATTAATTTTTTTAATGAAAAATTAAGATAAATAACATCCTGGTAGACAGTAAATCATGTCATGAATTTGAGGCAGAATCTTTAATGAGACTATGAGTGGATCACATGTTTTATGCTGCACTGTCATTGGTTGATGAGCTTCTGTGGTTTAAAAGACTGATGGCCCTTCTCCATCTAACAAATCACCCCTGCCTTCAGAGCAGTGAAGGACCACAGGGAGGATTCAGGAATAGAAAAAAATCTTTATCTTTTGCCTTGAGGTATGAACCAAATAAGAGATGCTGTTTACCCCTAAAGGCAATGATGATGGTAATAATGTGTCTTTGTTCGAATGTGAAATGAATTGTCAGTATTGTGAAAAATTTGTATCTGCAGTTTCTCATTGTGTTTGCACGCATGTGTGTGTTTGTGTGAGAGTATAACTATCTGATGAGTAAAAAGGTTCTTAGGCCAGGTGTATGCGTCACAAGGAACACATTTTTGATTTTTTTTTAGGAAGGAGCAGGTGCAAAGCAGGTATAAGGAATTGGAAACTAATATGCTCAATATCTTCCTTTTTTTCTAAAAGTTTTTTTTGCAAAGACAAATCAGATCCATCAGATGTTTTAGCTCTGACTTTTTGCAAGGCCAGAGACGAGGTCAGGGTCTCCCCCAGTGGGATATGCCAGGAAAACCTCCAGGCATCCCAGTCAGATGCCTCCTGACTTATTTCAGTCTCGAGATGTAGCAGCTCTACTCTGACTCCCCCTGGATAACAGAGTGCCTCACCTTATTTCTAAGGCTTAGCATGGCTGCCCTCAAGAGGAAGCCCATTTCAGCTGCTTGTATCTGCTTAGACAAAAGCTTAGGGTTGTAATGTAGAAAGACCAATAAAGATTTGCTTTTCTGCTCTCTTCCTTCTTCACAACAACAAACTGGAGCAACAATCTCATTACTGCAGATGAAACCATGGTTTGTTGGTCCATCGTTCACTCCATTCTACCATCCCTCACCAGGGTACTTGAATTCTTCTGTTTGAGGCAAAATCTCACTTCCAGCTTGGGGGAAGCATTCCACTGTTTTCCAGTTTAGACCCACAGCATCACTCTTGGAAATCTGACTTTTTATCACCTTTTTTCTAAAAGTTATCAATTATCTTCCTCAAATCACAGTTGACTAGCCTCTGTGTGAACAGTTGTACCAATCAAAGTTAAACTTACCAAAACCTGATGTTGTTTTTGCAAAAAATCCTGTACACTCTTTTCATTTTTCATGTTTGTTGCCTGATCCCTTGTACTATCTTTCTGGTTGTTTGGAGTCATCTCAGGACTACAACAAAATATTTTGAGGGATTTTCACAGCTCACATGAGAATAAAAGTTGCTGTAGTAGACTTAGATTATCTTCAGGGAGTCAACGAAAAGCTGCAGGACTGATAAATTGAGATCTAACTATACTGCCATCTCCAACGCCTAGATGTGGGTTTTTAGAACCATGGACCAATTTTCTTCATTAATTTACAGCAATAATTGTTTGACTTTGTGTTTTTATAACTATAGTTCTTATGTTTGTTGTTATATAAAGTATAATGATGGATGGTTGTTTTTTATTCCCAAGTTATTATCATTGTCACAGTCGGGTATCTGAGCGTCGAGATGTGACGCGTCGCAGAGTAAATTATATTGGTGCCCCATGTGTGTCTGCCACATCATATGGAGGATAGAGAGTCATGACACAGTGTATACTCTTGTTCCATATTGTCAGATGGTATCATCTGACATTGACTGTAAAAACAAGTTAAGAGGAAGGAGAGAAAGATGGGGTTAGCAACAGAGGTGGAGGAGGGGAAAATAGTCAATGGAGAATAGAATAGTCAGAACAAAGATGTTTGTGTGGGTATAAATAACCGGATACTCAGTGTTGCACAGATGCAACAGGAAACAGTGTCACTATGTCAATACTGACAAATAAGAACTTTAATTGCAATGCCTCATTCTTTTCAGTGTTAATGCAACACTGGCATCATGTGCTAATGAGGAGTATTCTATCCGTGCTGCACAACCCCCACATTTTATTCAAGATGTTCTATGGAAAATATTCATTTTGCTCCAAAGAATGCGGTTTGATCACACACATTATGGAGTGATTGTATTATGGCTTCCCATAAAGATTCTATTATTTATGAATTAAAATAAAAACCTGTCTTCCATTTATGCGATTTAATGGACCAGAGGCTTCTTTGGGGGATTTAGCTGAGGAGAAGAATGGGAGGGAAGACAGAGGGAGCAGAGAAGAAAAGAGCATGCCCCTTAGAGAATCCCCGTACAATGTGCTCTTATCTTTTCAATGTCACTTTCAGTTTTCTTTTGGAAAAGTCCAGATCTCATGCTCCTGCCAAAACTGGTTTTAGTGTGCAGAGTAACCCAAAGACACCCCATGGGCCTTAGTCATGTGTGAACTTGTTTCTTTTTAAAGCTATTGTTTTCTTTTCCTTTTTTTTAGAATTTTGTTCATTAAACATCCATCCATCCATTTTCTATACCCGTTTTAGCCTCCACAGAGGGTCACAGCGGAGCTGGAACCTATCTCCAGTGGTCAAGGGGCGAGAGGCGGGGGACACCCTGGACGGGTCGCCAGTCCATCGCAGTGTTTATTAAACATAAAAATAAAATTATTTTAAAATAAATTAGAATCCTACTTTGGTATGTTTATGTTTTTTGTATTTGGCAGATGCTTTTATCCAAAGTGACTTACCAGTGATATTGTAACAAAGATGTTGCCATTGAGGCTAAAGGCTGCGGCCCACCAGAGATGGACACGCCGCATTGTGTCTGAGCCCTGGTTTTAAATAGCCATCAATGAGAGTGGTCTCATGGGGAGCGCCACGTCGCGTCCCAGAAGCGCCGGTCTGCACCGTGGCGCTAAAGATCCGCGACAGTTCTGTTTCAGCGCTGTGGTGCAGCTGAAACACGTGTCACAGCATTGTGGAGTACTTTATGACAGACATTATGACAATACGCTGAACCACTACTAATACAGCAAACGAAAGCAACCGCTAACGAGGAGCGTTTCATTGTGGAATATTTACGTAACTGAGCTTTTAGAAACAGACTATTCCAATATAAATAGCTCACTTATTCATTGTTGAAGAAGTAAATAAGAGTCCCACAAAACACAACAGTAGTTCTGGCAACATACAGACCAAATGATGCACTTCATACTTCCTGTTCACGGTTCCCGCAAGATATTGTGACTACTGCGCGATTGGGAATCTCCAAAGACACCGCGCTTTCACAGCGCAGTTCTGAAGTTTCCTGTGGGACCCAGGCTTTACATCAAACTACCCTGAGGGAAGAACATTAGTCAGTCTCTGCCAGAGGTGACAGTGTGAGAAAGGAATACAAGCATAGAGGGAAATGCACAAAGAGTGCAGTAGGGTAGGGTAGTACTGTATGGTGTATTATATCTGTCTGTACAAACCATTCATCCTTTTTTTACAAGTGAAGGTAATTAGAACAACATCTACAGTGACGCAGATGCTATACAAATCTAATGTGGTATATGTGTATAATGCACAAAAATATAAATTTGACGAACAGACTTCTTCATAAAAATTAAACTTAAACTGAACGTTCTAGTTTGACAGATCTGTGATGGTCCAGGTGGTGCTATACGACATAAATAAAGTAATGTGGATCTTCTAGAGCTCTGAATTGGACTGATGCTATTGGTTTAAGTAGCGAGCACCTCTGGAACAACAATCCATATGAATTTCTTCTAAGAATATTGATGGAGCGTTTTTAATTCCTTTATATTTTTAGTTTTGAAACAAAAATTATTGATGGCACTCGTGGTTGCTTTAGGTATCAGGGATAGCTATCAGAGGTTTATGTGGCTTTACAACAGCTCCACAGTATGGCTCATTAACCAGCTAATGTGAGGAGAGGGTGACCCCGCCACTTTGCTCTCAGCTCTGACTCCTCAGGGTACTATATCTGCACAGGACTACCAGCTAGGAAAAAATTGCAAATAAATGTCGAGTCAAAAACGAGGACGTTTTAAAATATCTGCCTATATAAATACAATTATGCATCATGATAGTTTCAGATCTGATAGGTTTAATTGTTTATCATGAATTAATGTGTGTCACACCTGAATGAATTCAGTATTTGTACTAAAATGTGCAGCCTGATGAAACAGACACACATTTCCAGGCGTTCTCAACCGCTGTCTGGGTGTGTTTATAAATGTGTTGCGTTGGCAGGCGCTGATGGCTGAATGATGAATGATGACTGAGGCAGTATGTACACACTCCTACAGGTATTCAGCTGATATGTGTGGGCTGCAATTATGTAGGTGGCTGTTCATCATTTCCACATTGTTCTTCTGGCTAGCCTCACAAACATTCAGTCTGCATGTTTGTGTGTCTCAGAGGCGCTTTTTACAGAACAGATCCATGCTCACATGATGAGACCAATGTTTATGCTTTTTTTCTTCCAAAATACTGAATTAACTAGAAAGCTTAAGGGAAATTATTAATTTTGAATGTTTTACATATTTTATTATCAGTTCCCTAGTTGTTTGTTAGCAGGTGGGAGGATCCGTTGTTAAATAGGTTATTTTTATCCTGCCTGTAAGCTCTGCAGACATTTTGAAAGTGCACAAGCACAAAGCTCTAAACTGCATCACAAAATAGTCTTTTTTGCTGCTTGATTACTTTGGTAACAATAAATAGTTAATTGAGTATATCAGGGTTAAATTAAATTGATGTAATTACATATCCATATACCTCAGCTGTGGTATAAATGTGTCATCTTGTGGAACTTTGGTCCCAGAGAAAAGATATTCTGTTTCTTTTCTGTTTCAGCGTCTAATCTGTGGGTATTTTGATCATGAGTGCTTTTGTCACATTCCCATTCACTTCCTGAAAAATAGTCTTGGCTGGACTTGGTTTAACTAATACTAATAGTTAGTATTAGTCATCTCCATCTCAGTTATGGTCTAGAAATCTTTGGAAATCCCAGATGGAAAGTTTCCCAGCTCAGCGAAGCCTGAAATTGGCTTAAATGGAGGGGGAAGTAGTGGCAGGTCACCTGAATGGGTCTCAAGGCAAAACACATTAGTCTTGCTTCCATTGTTACGCTGCTCTACACGAAATCTCATCTGTGGCAGGCCAAGTTGTAGCTTGGATTTATCAACTGTTCACTGTGGATTTTAGGAGAAATGGAGATAGAAATCCTAGTAGACAAATGAATACCGACATGAAGCTGTAATATACATATCACACACTCACGCTTAGACAGGAGTTCTAAAACAGTCTAAAATATTGAGCTCAGTGCAGAGTTTTAGCTTTTTTGTTATAGAAGCGGGGGAACACATCGTTTAGTCTTACCAGTTTTGGCTGAATGCAGGCATATATTCAGTATTTATGACTTAGTTGACTTTTAGACCAGCCTTATCCTGATTTAATCCTGCATGCTTATGAACAGTTTAACTCTTGTTTTATGTTATATTTTAATAAAATTGAGTCTAACTTGATGAGAACATTCTACCTTTTTATTTTTTCCTGGAAGTGCTCCTATTACTGTTACTGAGTTTGTTTGTTTGTGTGTATTGTATTGATTCTTCTATTGATCAAATCCCATGGTCCCTTGCTGTAGCATTTACAGTTAATAGTGACAGACAGCATTTTATTTGAGCACCTTTATTCACCAGCTGAACTTTTCACAGATTAGTCAGACAGACAGTGTTTGTATTTGGAGGAACGCTCAACACTTAAAGCTGAATAACACTTCTGAAATTTAAACAAATTAATCTCTTATGGTTTATCGTTGAAATAACTCTTATTTTTAAGTTTGTGCATTTTGAATAAATACATAATGAACATGAACTAAAGTGTCTGATTCATAGAATAGTATAATTATTCTAAATGCCGTCCTGCTGTAAAAAAAAAAAAAAAGTGTAAAATGGAGATCAATAAGTTGGAATATTAAGCTAAATGTGAGATTATAACTGTTAAAGTAAAAATAGAATATGTTGAGACTTGAGGAGAAAAATGGAGAGTGAAGTCAGAAACGCTTTACAAGCTGCAGATAAAACTTCTCTAAGTTGGCAGAGATGATTAGGACCTTTGGGGAAAAAACCATAATAATATATATTCACTGTTTAAGATGACTGCAGTGTTGTTTATAAGTTCCTTTTAAGAGAACTGAAACAATACATGAGCTCATGATTCTGTTTAATCTTGGTTTCTTTTTACTTTAACAAGCAGACCAGATAGTGACACTGATGATCACTGTAAGTTAGTTTCAGAGCTAAGCTGAATTGCTAAACATTTGATAAGAAAACAACCCCATTTTTTACAAGCTGCCACAAACCCCAGAGCTCTTGTTGTAACATTTTGTTATAAATATAAAGACAACATAGAACAAGTTCACTTTTCACACTTTCTTTGTTGTGCAGCTGATTTTAGGGCTTGGAGCCATTCTCTTGACTCTGTTGCTCCCTCTCTTCTACAAGTTACTCAAAAACCCTCTAAACTCATTACTCTCCTACATGAGAGGGACAGTACAGAGTTTAGGAGCTCGATCCTTCAGATTGATCTAAAACAAGCTTTCAAAATAAACAATTCAACATACTTAACTGGCATTTTTATTCTCAAAATCTCAAAATACATATTTCTGGAGTTTAACCATTACAGATGGTCATTATTTTTCTGCACAGTTGTGCCGTGACTCACGTGTTGAACTGAACCATGTGGTTAAGCAGAACATTAAAACCCAGTTTCCCCGTTTCTTTCACATCAAATTTACAAACCTAGCTTTGATGCTGGTTGATGCTTTTTATAACCAATCTTAGTCCACACATTGTTATAATGTAGTCAGTTTTACAGATAATGAGCTAACAGATTGCATGAGATCACACATAACGTTTTAAATATTTGACCAAAATGGCTGCAGTCATTTCTCACCATGATCATAGTTTAAATCTTAAAAGGTGTTGGGTGATATTCATCCCTTCAAGGAATGCAAGACCTATTTATGGCTTAAGTTTTTAGAAGCTAATGCAAAAGATTATTTTTCTCCATACTAGCTTTTGCATGGTGACATTCTGTGCAGTAGACTGATGCAGAAGTCACTGCAAATCAAAAATTGTATCTTCTATTTCTAAATAGTTCACAAACATCACTCTTTTTTCTTCTTTTTGACCAATTTTAGCTTCTATCTGCATTTCTTTCTACTGTCTCTTTCTCAGGAGTCAGAATATAGACAGAAAGCTTAGGCAAGCAGATGCTGCTGCATAATTCCATCTTCACAGTGTGCCACTCACCACTCACCCACTCAGGGTGAGGAAGAAGCTCCCACATTTTACTCTGCTAGAAAAAGAATATTGCACAGACACGTTTCAGTTTTTTTACCTGCCCTAAATTAGGTATGCACATTTTTGTTATCAAATGGAGAAACATTCATAAAGTCCAGTTAATGTATGTTTTACAGCATTCACCTTGTCTGAATGATAAGCCGCCGTACACCAAATTCACCTCCCTTCCAGGTCTAATCTACAATCCATCGGAGGTTTTCTCACCCAGTCTGAAAACACCTGTGAGAGAATCTCAGTCAGCCTCCCCCATATGTAATTAAATGGAAATAATTGGTTTCATTCCCTTTGTCATCTTTTTATTTTGCCATTGTGCATGATTGTGCTTAAGCCAGCACACACACACACATTATCCTGTCGCTTTCTTTTCTGTTCTCCAAAGTAATCTCTCTTTTTTCTTTTGTTGCTATCTTCCTCCTTTTATTTAAAGTAAGTGGGATCTCATCCTAAATGTGGTTGTGTCGTGTGTGTGCGTGTGTGATGTGTGTATTGTAGGTAGGTGTGTTGCTGCCACCATCAGGCTGGAGAAAGACGCTGCGCTGTTAAAGCTGAGATTCTGATCTCTATTGTATATTCTGTATCTTATAATAATGAGCAGATATGCTGTATGTTCTTTATCCTCATGTCTCAAGGGGTGGATTTTCCCAAACCTTCCCTCTATTACACTCACTCTGGTTGTCCCTTTTTCATCGGATCCCATTTGAATCCCTGACTTCTTCATAATTGTTGCATCATCCAGGTTAAATCTAAGAGTTTACAGAACCTTTTTCTTGCTGCTCTGGTCCTGAAGTGAACTTTTTCTCCTCCTCCCTGTTAGCTCAAGCAAAGTGAAGCCAATGCCGACACCAAAGAGAAGCTCCCTTTACGTCTGAGGATCTTCGAAAAGTTCCCCAACAGACCTCAGATGGTGAAGATCTCCAAGCTCCCATCTGATTTCACCGTTCCCAGAATCAGGTACGCCATCACTAAGTGAGGCTTTCTGTGTTATAATTAGCTGTTACAGTTCATAAAAAAGCTCTAACCCTAATATCAACAACATGAATGAGAACACAAGTATTTCTTGAGTTTGTTGCTGAATCAGCACAAACAGAAGCATTAAAGATTTAAAGGCTTTAGAATGCTGCAACAACTTTTTAAACTCCATCTGTTTTAATTATGTAATTCAAAGAAAGAACAACAGTACAGTGTTTAATTGATTTTGCATGGAGGCCCTTTTGTTGTGCAGCTTTTAATAGGAAACCTGATTTATATCCAGCACCGTGGAGCTCATATATTTAGTTGGTGGTTAGTGCACAGCAGGATGTTTTGCTGCTTAGAAATATCTCTCTGCAGCCCATATGCTTGGCTTCTATTGATTTTGCCTTTGATTTTACACTGATACAATTTACTATTGCAGCACCTATGCAGATGACCTTCCTAAATAGTAAATTACTCAATGAAATGAATCATTTGTTTGTTGTAAATCCTAGGGAAAGTTTCATGAAACAGTTCATTGATCGTCAGCAGCTGGATAGCAACGGTTTGTTCCGGCGTCACCCCTCTGCTTCCTCCTCCTCTTGTGATCACTCCAAACGATCAGCCATTGAAGACAACAAGTATATCGACCAAAAAGTACTTACACAAATTACTTTTCTTGCTTATTTACTCATTACGTTCTCCTGTTCTTCCTTAGATTTCTTTCACACAGACAGAACAGTGGTTGCCAAATTAACAGATGAACCACAGTAACGGATTGCTTATTATGCCTGTGGTGTGGCTTTATGTAGATCACTGCAATTAGCAAACCAGTCGCTAATGGAATCTCACACTTTGCCCTTTCAGCTTCGCAGGTCAATATTTAGCAATCGAGCACGCAACCTCCTGGAAAAAGAGACGACAATCAATAATATCCTACGGTAAGACGCATCATCACCTCATCAGTAAATAAGGGTTTTGGTAACTTGCTTGCCTAACACATCATTTAAGCACCAACTGATCCCATGAGATCTTTCTTTAGACTTTGCTATTAATGTTTGGTATCAGTACTGTCTGTTAGCACATTTTCTTATAAGCCACTGGATGGATTTTATTGAAACTTTCAGAAAGTATTTATTACACATGGCTCTGCTTGTGATTATTGTTTGGAGTTGACCCAGTTCAAGATGGACACCACAGCCAGCTGACTTTAAAGGACAGAAATGGCTTGAACTCAGTCAGTTTTACAGACATTGAGCCAAAGATTGGTGTCATAGTAGCAGAAAGTCATTCACAACACATAACGCTCACAGGTCACCCCAGATCTTGCAATATTGTCTAAGATCTGACCAAAATGGCTATATCCGATCTCCATCATTATTTTACATGAAATGATGATACTTTTAAACCTAGAAGGTGGTGGGTGAAATGCATCCATACAAGGAGTGCTGGACCTTTATTTAGATCAAGTTTTAAATTGTTAAATCAAATGTTTTTATTTAAATGCCGCTATACAAATAGGCAACTCTACATCTCTTAAGGTCTTTTAGCTTTTCTTCTTCATGATCTCATGTTTGACTCAGGTTAACTTTAAGTGCTGCATTCATGTTTGGTTGCTTTTTAGGGACCCTTAACATGCGCCACAAAGAGGTGTCTCTGTAGGTGCAAGAAGCTATCAGTGGGCTGGGAAAAACATGAAAGGAGATGGTTAGAAGTGTCCAGGTCAATAACTTTACATATTCTTGAACTAACTGATGCACTGATGAGGTCTGCAGCCATAACAGAACTGGAAAAAGTTTCCTGACAACATTCAGCCAAGTCAGATGACACTTTCAGGAAGGCAGGTGCATCATTATCTTCATTTCAAGAGACTCCTTCATTATTGTAAATACAAACAGTTTATCTCACAATGCAGATCACTGCTAATGCCAGAGTTTAGACCGTACTAAATTTACCAGAAGTTAAGAATGATTGATGGTTAGATGATTCTAAAATAACAACTCAAGTGTTGTTTTATTCCAGATTGATTCATGGAAGCTGTTTTACCACAAAGATAAACCATACAATTTATTTTTCATGAAAAAAAAAAACTGATAGATTTTCAGTGGTCCAGTCAGTTACCTGCCCTTAACCCAACTCTGCAAACATGTTGTGATAATTTTTGCTTTTGAATGCCATTTGTCATTTTTGGCCAACACTTGCAGCCTAGTGAGTTACTGACTTCATACAAAATTCATTTACTTATCAAATTTTAAATCACATTCAAAACTGTCACCTTCTGAAATGATTCTGACTCTAATAGTGGAGGTACATTTATGGCTGTACTTTTAGTACTAAAGGTGAACATTTCAGATACAGTGTCATTTAACTAAATGCATTGAATATTCATCAATCAATCATTCATGAAGCCTTTCACCTCTTAGTGATGAAATAACATATGTTGGGTTATCAGGATTCAAGGACATATAAACCTGCGTATCATCTGCATAATGATCAAATCAACCTAATCAGTCCAATCTTTGTATAAATTAAAATAATAAAGTGGGTATTTAGACAGAACACCTTTTCAACAGCAGAAGTTCTAGCTGTTTTAGTACCCCCCCCATTTCCACACACACACACACACACACACACACACACACACACACACACACACACACACACACACACACACACACACACACACACACACACAGCTCCACTTCAAACTCATTTACTGTCGTGAAAAAAGTAAATGGATAATTTGCTGTTCAGCATGGCAGAGCTGGCGCTAAGTGCAGATTAGATTGCAAACACTGTGTCCAATCTGTCCCCCTCCCAATCCCCCCCCCCTATAGTCTGTCTGTCTGACAGATAGACAGCTGATCAGTAGTCATAACACGTTCTGTCTGGCCTGCCATCTTCCACACTAGCACACAATTAGGCCCAAATACAGACATGGGAAAACACACACTCTCCAGCAATGGCAGCCATTTGTGTGTACTTATTACCAATAAACATGTAATCACTCAGAGGTGCCATAAATGATTAAAGTGTGCACGCTGCTGGTGTCATTAGCTGTGTTCTGGTACATGGCTCTGCTGTTAGACAGAATAGACAGGAATGCTCACACACACACACACACACACACTTTCTGGCTAATGGAACAATTGGAGCCTGTTTCACAGTGATAGACTGGGTCACTAGTCTTATGGGTCTAAAATGATATAGGCTGAAGGTAGCTCAGGTGACAGGATAATAGACCAGCTCCACATGGGTCGCTGGGTCAAGATGTTCTCACACTAATATATATTTTTAACTGCTGTTGGGTTGAACAAGAAGTAATAATTCTTTTGTTTCCCAGTGCTTGCACCACACAGCGCGTGCAGAGTGGATCCTTTGAAGGCCAGCCAGCAAAAGAACGCTCCATTCTCAGTGTGCAGCACCACATACGGCAAGAGCGCAGGTCTGTTAACATGCACAAACGAGTACATCAACAGGGGTAATTGTTTATTCTCCTGGTGTAGCCTCAGTAACACCTTTTTATCTTCACGTTTCTGCAGATCTCTGCGACATGGCTCCACTAGTCAGAGGATCAGCAGAGGAAAATCACTGGAGACTCTCACACAGGATGTGAGTACAAAGTGTAACACTGATAAATATGTAGTGGGCGCTTGCATGTACTCAGAATAGCTGTTCTCAAATAAGACTTGTGTACATTTATACTTCTATGCCTGCAGGCATCTTTACAATATTTTAAATTGACTGATTTCCCAGCATTCCAGCACAGTGCGCTACCGCAACTCTCAGAGAGAGGACAGTGAGATTAAGATGATCCAAGAAAAGAAAGAACAAGCAGAAATGAAGAGGTATTTGAACTGGGAGTTTTATCAAATTCCTGCTTGTGTTTGGTCTTGTCTGTTTAATTGATAGATAGTAACACATGTGCCTTTCATCCCTGTGCTTGTGTGACTGAGCAGAAAAGTTCAGGAGGAGGATCTGAGGGAGAACCATCCTTACTTTGATAAGCCTCTTTTCATCGTGGGTCGTGAGCATCGTTTCAGAACTTTCTGCAGAATGATCGTTCGCGCTCGATTCAATGCGTAAGATCTGCCCAAAATACTATAACCTTCACTGTATGACCTCCTCATACCAAACAGTATGGGCTTTTTTTTATCAAAATGCTGAGTTTTTTAAATTTTATTCGATCTCAGATCAAAAACTGATCCAACAAGAGCAGTGAAGAACACCAAGTACCACCAGCTGTAGTAAGTGTGTTAATTATTGATTCCAGCACATTAAATCGGTCTGTCCATTCTACTCTTTAGATCACTTGTTTTATCTACAGTTTAAAGCTTTCCCTGACTGTGCTTTGGACCTAAGTTTGTGAAGTGTTGTGGATTATATCTTACTCATTCTAAAACCAAATTTAACTAAGCAGAAGGAAAGGTTTCTAAACTTTGAAGGAGTTAGAACCTTTTTATTAGAAACCATATTCTCCTCATATCTTATATCTACAGGCGTTCCTGCAGTTTCCACTTCATGGTAGACTTGAGCCTTGGTTGTTCCTGAACATTCTAAATAAACTCCTTTAAAATCATTAGTAAAGCCCCAAATTATTGACATCATGCATCTGATGATTGCATGTAGTGTTCAATTTAGCCTCTAATATTATGAATAACAGTTTAATCAGGTCATAGTAACTGCTCTATATATCTTTATTGTTGCGTGTGTCCTTGCAGCGATCTCCTGGGCTTAGTCACCTATCTGGACTGGGTTATGATTGTAGTGACCATCTGCACCTGCATATCCATGATGTTTGAATCACCCTTCACCAGGGTCATGCACGTCCCAACTCTGCAGGTATTAGACGCAGATGGACCGACGGTCATGTGAGCAGACTCATGAGTGGACAGATGTTGTTATAATGGTGATGTCTGTTTCAGATCGGGGAGTATGTGTTTGTGATATTCATGAGCATCGAGCTCAACCTGAAGATCATGGCCGACGGTCTGTTCTTCACCCCCACAGCCGTCATCAGAGACTTTGGAGGAGTGATGGACATCTTCATCTATCTTGTAAGAAAGATAATTGAACAGATTCATCTGAAATTAATCTTTCTTATTTCGTTTTTCCATCTTGCTTGGTTGAAAACATTACTGAACATTCTGAATATATTAATACAACATTTCTTGCAGAGATGATGTCACCCTTTCTCTCCTTGGTCTTTGCAATATCTGTTGTTTTATTGTCTGTATTCATCCTTGTCCTGCTGGTTGTACTTGCTGCAGGTGAGTCTGATTTTTCTGTGCTGGCTGCCTCATGACGTCCCCCCTGAGTCAGGAGCTCAGCTGCTGATGATGCTGCGCTGCCTGAGACCTCTGAGGATCTTCAAGCTGGTCCCTCAGATGAGAAAGGTGGTGCGGGAGGTTCTTAAAGGGTTCAAGGAGATTTTTCTGGTTAGTGAGCAACCACAAGTATAGTTTTGTTTTTTGTTTTCATCTAGTATTGTTTACAAATTCTTGAAATTCTTCATGTAGAGATGTCTACTGTACATTAAAGTCTTGATTGATTCTTTTGTAGGTTTCCATTCTACTCCTCACGCTGATGCTGGTGTTTGCGAGCTTCGGAGTTCAACTGTTTGCTGGAAAGCTGGCCAAGTGCAATGATCCCCGTATTCTCAGACGGGTACTGCAGGGAATTTATAATCACCTTATAAATCATTTCCTCCTATTCTACCCAGACTGCAGAGAATCACAGGCTGAATGAATTAAAGGGTCTTCCCCATTAAAATAGATATTTTAATACCAAGTTGTTTGTGAAATGTATGAAGTATTCATAGTGTCCAAACAATCTAAGATGCTTTTGAATAGATGTCAAAACTTTTAAATCACCGATTATTCAAAAAGTAGTATATTCTAATTAAACTGATTTTACAAGAATGTGTTTTGCTGTTATTTTGTGTTGTTGTTTGCAGGACGACTGTCATGGTATTTTTCGAATAAACGTTAGCGTTTCCAGAAACCTGAACCTGAGGCTGAAAACTGAGGAGAAGAAACCTGGTTTCTGGGTACCGAGAGTCTGGTAGGACATTCTTGTTTCTGTATGCTTAATCAAAGCTTGCTTTGCAGAGCCAGTGATTAAAATGCCTATTTTCTCATTTCCATAGGGCCAATCCTCGAAATTTCAACTTTGACAATGTAGGAAACGCCATGTTGGCTCTGTTTGAAGTTCTGTCCCTCAAAGGATGGGTGGAAGTCCGAGATGTCATCATCCACCGCGTCGGACCGGTACAGATCTTAACTTTCTAACATCTTCAAGTCCTTTTGGTCTGTTACGTTTTAACTCTGATTTTCTGCAGATCCATGGCATCTACATCCACGTGTTTGTGTTTCTGGGATGCATGATCGGACTCACGCTATTTGTCGGAGTAGTCATCGCAAACTTCAACGAGAATAAAGTAAGAGCCCTGGATATGATTTCAACCATCTACCAGTTCATGACACTTCACTATTACTCTAAGAATATTTTTAAGAGATCACTGAAGAACACAAGGTAGTGTTCTGACCTGCGACACCTCCAGGATTGAGATGTTTTGTCTCTTTGTTTACCAGGGGACCGCTCTGCTGACAGTAGACCAGCGTAGATGGGAGGATCTGAAGAGTCGACTGAAGATAGCCCAGCCGCTCCACCTGCCTCCCCGTCCTGGTAGAATAATTCATCCTCACATAGAAACACATTGAACAAAGACTGTGGAAACAATCCGAGAGCTAAACTACAAAGTTTAGCATCATAACCATCACGTCTGCCCCCATTTCCTGATTGATTGTGTGCTGCTCATGTGTCTGCTTGTGCATTGCCAAGTAGCACCTGCACGATTAATCCACATTTAATAGTCCTTGTTTTTCATTGAAGATTGATGCCTTGAGGGATTCATCATGACACCCAAATGATGACTTGCAGCGGTAATGAAGAAACTGAAAATGAAGACAGATAATGCAAATGGCTCAGACGCTGAATCTGACTTGTCGCAGCCTTCTACAAGAAAATTAATCAAACTTTAGCTCCTCCGTTAAAAAGAACCATCAAGTTTGCTGCATTAATTTTGCATTCATGGTTGAGCAGTAGCCAGCTTTTCATTGTTCATATCTCAGTGAAACATTGTGTTCCTATTGATCAAGTTTCAACATGGGAATACTGCAAATTCACTCTGCTGCTCTAGCTTATGTGACTAGAGTCATGGGAGCGGTGGAGGCGCCTCAGAGGCAGTGTGGGAAATAGCCTGTTAGTAGAGTAGAGGCTGAGAACTAACAGGAAATCAATGGTTGGAGTTTTAGTCAGCAGTGCAGCTGATCCCAGCTGTAAAAACCGGACTGATCCACATCCAGAGGTGTTCACCCTCCTACTGGCAGCTGACCTGTGCTCACAGGTTTAGAGTCCGAGTGTTAGCAATGAGCTCCCTCTTTGTCAGCATTCACATTCTGCATGCTTTATGTTCATTTGCTAATGCATTCAAGTGGATATAACCTTGTTACAAGGATATAACAAGGATTTATTGGGATGAGAATCAATTATTTTTCTAATTTTAAGCTGAGTATTAAAGTACAGATGAGAAAATTAAGTGCAATTAACACTGCATGAGTAATTCTTAGACAGCTTATTAATCTGCAGATTTTACCAAACTAAACAGTGAAATATCCCCATTTTACTTCATTTTGTAAAGGTAATATAACAGAAGAAAACTCAAATTTACAAATAAACACTTAATAGTAAACAGAATTTAGCCTTTCATCCATGGAATCTGTGAATTTCCTGATCTTTTTTTTTTTTTTTTGTACAGCAGCATCCACAGCTCATCAGACGGGTCACAGATTCTCAGTAAAGTTCAGTCAGGACGAAGGGGTCTTTACTAGCTAGCCCAGAGGTGGAGTGCTGGAATGCGTGAGAGGTTGTACGGTCCTGCTTATACACCACAGCCTTCTTCAGTGCTGATGACTTTTTGTTATCCCTGCTAGAAGACAGTATCTTTAGTTGTTTATCTCCAGCCTGAAAGTAGCTCATCCTTGATAAAAGCCCAAACCAGTACAACCTCCCCTGCTTTGCTGGCACCAGAGCGATGCTCTATATCTGTTTGAGATCCATCCCGTCCCTCAAGACTCTTTTCATCCATCCTTTAACAATCTGTGTTCAGCTGGATCTTTTCTTAATCTTGATGTTTCTTGTGTCTGGTTCAGTAGCCATTATGTTGCAGCCCTCCTTATCTTGGCCATGTTCCTGATGACTTTCAGACACTTCAGGTAGATTTCAGTTCTGAAAATTGGTGGATGGAGGTTACTGGTTCCTGGTTCACATCTTTCTAAGTTTATTTGCATCTTTTCCACACATTTCTTGCAACTAATAACATTTGCAACAAAACATTTGCTTGCTGGACAGACAGACTTCTAAAGCTTAGCTTTGTCAGGAGTGTTATGCCCTTTTTATGGAGGAATTTATAATTTTGTTATATTCTGGTGTTTGTAAAGCCCCATTTTTGGTCCACTTTAACAGAGATAAAGAAGTTGTGTAATTATGCAGTCAGAGTAAACAACACATAGTTCAATTTCTAAATAATGAATTTGGAAGTGTTCTGAAGCATGAAAGGACTAATCAGGTTTTAGAGTGGACTGACCAGGTATGGGCATTGCTTTGCCAGTTTGCAAACCAGTAGATGACCTCATAGTGTAGCTCTAAAAAATGTTTTCTATCAGGAAAATGAGACACACAACACAATTAAACAGCATAAAAAAACACCAGTTATCCATGATAAACTCAGTTAATATGGAGAAGCTCATTCAATGGATGGTGCCTGTTGATTTTTATTACTGACTCGTTACAGTAATAGTGCTGCCTGAGATTGAGGTTTGAAAACTCACCTGCACTGATAATTAGACCCATGCAGTCCAGGAGTGCCATCTTGTGGAAACTATGGTGCACTACACTGATAGATTTAAATCTGATTGATCTAAGATGAAAATCTTTAACTATTATTGTGTGAAAATGTAAAGAGAGATTTAGTTGTAATATTGTGCATGATGTCTGACAGAGAATGGAGGATTCCGAGCCAAGATGTATGACATCACTCAACACCCCTTCTTCAAACGGGGCATTGCTGTGCTGGTGTTGGCACAATCTGTCCTGCTGTCAGTTAAGGTAGCTCCTCATCTTTTCTATTGTTGTGTTCTTTGTTTAATCTGATCACCGGTTGATGTTTTTCCACATAAGCATACATGAATCTGCTCTTATCTAGTGGGACGTAGGCGATGATCAAGTGACATTCCCACTCGCCACCATTTCTGTAGTCTTCACCTTCATATTTGTCCTGGAGGTGAGTGTTTCCTGCCTCTGCATTTATCATACAAAGCTTTTACTTTTTTCACCTCCTCTAATATCAATAAACGTGTTTCCTAGGTGACGATGAAGCTGATAGCCATGTCACCAGCGGGTTACTGGCAGAGCCGACGGAATCGGTATGACCTGCTGGTTACGTCGCTGGGAGTCATCTGGATCATCCTGCACTTCTCCTTACTGGTTAGATCAAATACTTTGATAATTGCTTACTCTGAAAGAAAAAGTCAACATTTAACAGTGTAAATATCCTCCTGTAGAATGCATATACATACATGATGGGAACGTGTGTGATCGTCTTCAGGTTCTTCACCATATGTGGGAAACATGTGAGTATATTTGTGTCTGTCATAAACAATATTTACTGTTTATTGTTGAAATGCTGATGAGTTCCGAACGTGTGTGTTTGATGTGTGAAGGTGACGCTGAAGATGCTGCTGCTGACTGTTGTAGTGAGCATGTACAAGAGCTTCTTCATCATCGTGGGCATGTTCCTCCTCCTCCTCTGCTACGCTTTTGCTGGAGTTGTTCTCTTTGGAACCGTCAAGTATGGAGAGAACTTAAATCGGTAAATGTTTCGTTTCCTGATCTTCTTTAAGTCTCGTGTTTTTCTGCTGACTAACGCAGGCTGTGAGCTGCAGACACACATCTTCAGGGAGTTGTTTGAATTGTCTGTCTCTTCAAATCACAGGCATGCCAACTTCTCCACAGCAGGAAAAGCCATCACTGTTCTCTTCCGTATCGTCACAGGGGAAGATTGGAATAAAATCATGCATGACTGCATGGTGAGACAGACTGCAATACTAGATCACTGTACCAGTGCTTTAAGTGGAAAAAAACAAGTGCCGGTACTCTCCTTATTAGTTCGGGATTATATATACATACACACACACACACACACACACACATATACATATATATATATATATATATATACATATATATATATATATATATATATATATACACATATATATATACACACACACACACACATATATATATATATATATATATATATATATATATATATATATATACATATATATATATATACACATATATATATACACACACACACACACACATATATATATATATATATATATATATATATATATATATATATATATACTCACATACATAGATAGATATATATATATACATATATATATATATACACATATATATATACACACACACACACACACATATATATACATATACATATATATATATATATATATACATACATATATATATACATATATATATATATACACATATATATATACACACATACAGAGATAGATATCTATAGTTTTATTGTTCAGAAATGGAAAAAGAACAAAGCCAGTTCTAAATCAAATCCCCATGAAAGAAATTCAGATTCATTCAGTCATCCGTTTAGTCACTAATTCTTCCCAATGCGTCCTCCCTTCAGACCTGTAGACTCCATCACTGGATTCTATTTGTCTAAAAGACAATTCAAGACAAGACACCTCTCTATCTGTCCTCTCTTCTACACCTGGCCCATAATAAATGTCACAGGAGGTCTAGTGAAGATCTTCAGCTCATCATGTCTAACACCTCTACATGTCTTCAGCTCTGCAGCAGCATGAGACTGGAACATGTACTAAAAACCCTGAGATTTATACTCTGACATCTATTACAACCTTTAAATCTAAACTTCATCAGGTTATTATGTATGTACTAGGGATGCTCCGATAGCGTTTTTTGCTGCCGATCACCGATACCAATCACATCGATTGACTGTAAATTTCACATTGTAGTGATGATGAGGGCTAAAGGCTACTGGATCTGTAGAAAATTAACCATAAATCTCCTTCATTTGGATAAAAACAGGTTTTACTGACTTTTTCTAGGATGAAAAAATACAAAAACTTGAAGGTACCATGTAGACATCCATCCATCCATCATATAGAAATATATTAGTTATAGATATATATTTACAATACCAATAGAAATCTATTATTTTTATATATATTTAAATAATTAAACATATATTCTTGTGCACAAGATCCCCATTAATTAGTTTGTGGTTGAAATAACGTTTTGAGACAAATAGTTGTTTTTCTACTGCTGTTCAGACACAGACAAGTTAACATTGTTTTGACACTCTGGTCCATTTTATACCCAAAAAGAACGAACTTATAACTGACAATGATCTGATCATTACTAAAGAGTCTACCTGCTGCTCTCTCAGCTCCTCCTCCCTCCACCTGTCTGATCCACTGCGCCATGGTACGCTGCTGCTCCTCTCCAGCTGCGTCATGACGCACAGCTTTCCTCTCCATGAGCGCGCGAGCTCTCCGTCATTAATATTTAAATTATTGTCTTTTAATACCAATTTGAAGAATTATCTCAGCTTCCTGACGCGGGGTGTTTCACAACCTGCTGCAGCAGCACCAGATCTGGAGCTGCAGGAGGGAACGCAGCTCTGTGAGTCAGCGGGACTCACCTCCAGAACCGAGCTCTGAGCCAACTGGAGCGGTCCGTTCAGGGAACGCGAGTCCCCGCTTTTCCTCTCTCATCCGGTGTTTCACCAAATTCTGCCACCCTCCTGGAGTCACTAAATACGGCTGACAGATGAGTTCTCTCATCCACCTGCGTTTCTCCTGCACCGCCCCGCGCTCGCCCTCTGCACCTCCCGCCATGCGCTGCTCGTAATATGAGGCAACTACGGCCACCGGAAAAGCTCAAAATTATATTGATGTAATACTGGAAAAACTCCCGGTACGGACGGAACACTGGAAATAAGTGCCGGTACGCTGAGGGGTCAAATTTAGAAGTCCCGGTACTGCGTACCGTTCCGTACCGCCCCACTTAAAGCACTGCACTGTACACTAGATAAATGAACAAATCTGTAGAAAACAAAGATTCTGTACATTTTTCTTTTGTTGATGGATGGATTTATGTTTGTGACACTGTGGCTGCTTCCATTTGTGAAAATATTTCATCTTTTATTGTGATCTTTAGATATTAAAGTTTGTTTTGTCTCTCATCAGGTCCAGCCTCCATTCTGCACCCCAGATAAGCATCGATACTGGGAGACGGACTGTGGCAACTACGCTGGAGCGCTGATTTACTTCTGCTCTTTTTATGTCATCATAGCCTACATCATGCTCAACCTACTTGTAGGTCAGTGTCGTTCTCTGTCCCTGTTCTGCTCATCTGAATCCCACATTAACCCATTAGTTCAACCAGGTAGAGCGGATTTTAGTCCTTTTAATGAGGCTAGCACTGAAGTAACTTTCTTAAAATATTAAACTAAAAACATATGTTAGAATAAAACATTCAACATTATTACAGTGTTATAAATTTATTGCATCAAATTAATAAAATGTGCAAAAAATAAATATATTGCATTGTTAAAGATGAGGGCAAAAAGCAAAAGGTTGTTCTTTTACGTATAAGGGTTTGAGTGCTTCTTTTCTGGGATGAATGTGAATTAATAACAAGTGCTCAGTGATGCTATTAACCACAGAAGTTCATCTTTGTTTTCCACTTTATTCCTTCAAAATTTTTTATTTTAAAACAATCAACCAAAAAAAAAAGAAGTAAAATCAAGTAAAAATATTTAAAAATCTTAAAAATGAATTAAATTGATACAAACTGAAAAGTGTCATAATTTTAAAAATAGCATAAAATGATCTAAATTGATTTAAATGTATTTGAAAGAAACTGGCTCTACCTGAATGAGCCTAACACCTGGCTGTCACCTCTATGTTTATCAGAGTTAAGGGTTACTAATGTTTCAGTCTTATACTAAAACAGTCCTGTTATGGTTAGTTTTCCTCTTTACTTTTCCTTATAAATTAGATCAACAAAGTAAAAACCTGGAACACTTTAAGATCATAAGTAATTGATGTGAGGCAAGAAAATATACGGAAAGCACAGATGATCCAACTAGTAAATGATATTTTATATAAATAAATTCAGCACTTTGTGAATATGTTGAGTTGAATTAATAAACAGATTCCAGTTGATTTATTCTGTGATTGATTCAAGTTTTTTTTTTAATTCACAGGTTCAAAGTTGTGACTCTCAAAACATTTCTAGTATAACACACTTTATTGTTATTTATATTGAAAGTGGATTAAAAATAGCTGCTGTTCTCGTGGAGCAATTTATTTAAAAACCAACTCTGAGTTAGAGTTTGAGCTATGATGCTAAAATCTACTAACTTCAGGAACACTACAGATAGATTTTCTGTAGCCAGTTCAGCTTCATACGTTAGACTTTAAAAGACTGACTGCAGTGTTTTTACATCAGCTTATATTAATGTGCTCTTGGCAGAAAACAGACTATTTCTTTTGACTTCAAAAGGAGACAATAAATCTCCCCTGCAGATGTGATCTTTGCACCATCCAAAACAAACCATTACTGGAAATATGTAAAACATTCAAAGCATCAATGCAACCACTCAGATATTACTAACATGGAATGTCTGTTTATTAACACTAATATTAATATTATCATGTCTCCTTCTGCAGCCATCATCGTGGAGAACTTCTCTCTGTTCTACTCCACTGAGGAGGACCAGCTGCTGAGTTATAATGACCTGAGGCACTTCCAAATCATCTGGAACATGGTGGATGACAAACGAGAGGTGAGAAATTAGCAACAGCAGGCACAATGTGGAACCTATACAGGACAGTAAAGACCATTATGGAGGAGATAAATCTGCCAAAGGGGATGGGGCACAGTTCTCAGTAATAGGAATGAAAGTAATTAGAGGAGCAGGTGTTTGATTAAAAGTGGACTTCCTTTTTATTCAGCCATCATTTAGCTTCTTTATAGACTCTTCCAGTTAATAGTTGTGCAGCTAAGATGCACACATACGCTGCAGTGTGGCTGTTTGGCCTTTCATCTGCAGTTCAGTCTAATGTTTTGATATTTCCTTTGAATGTGTCTGCAGGGCGTGATCCCGACATCCAGGGTGAAGTTTCTGCTCCGTCTGCTCAGAGGCAGGCTGGAAGTGGACCTGGACAAGGACAAGTTGCTGTTTAAACACATGTGTTATGAAATGGAGCGACTTCACAGCGGAGGAGATGTGACCTTCCATGATGTGCTCAGGTGATTGTTTGAAATGTAGTACTCAAGATAACAGTTTATTGATGCATAAAGAGAACAAAGACAGAGTCATAAGATTCAACAAAGATTTTCACATTTACAGTGCATTTTTTAATAGAAATGTCCAAAAACATGTTTGTATTGTTGAAGAAATCCTTGACCTCAGTGCTGGATAACCCTCCTTTAGTAACGGGTAGACTTACTGCTCTGCTCAGTGAGCTAACACACACCTGATGTTTTGGTCTTTTTTTAATCAAAAACAGCTAAGAGGACTCATCATCAAAGTCCAGATAGATAAATACAATGTTTAAAAGGAGTTTAATGAACATAAAAAGTCCAAAAGTTCAAGAATCGCAAATTAGTGTCATGGTGCAGTTAGTCAATGACTCTGTCCCAGATTAGGTTATGAAACATGAAACATAATGTTGTGTTACTGTTTTAAGTTACTGCCTTAAAGACGATTTTATTTCTCAGAGAGAGATCCAGATTGTCCAAACCACGTGAAACTGATCGACGCTTATTTTAGTTTAATCTGTCAGTCAGTCCTTTTACTTATTAGCTACAAAACGTCTCTAGAAGGACAATGGAGACTGATTTCTAAACTGCTTTAAAGATTTTAAAATACTCTGCACATGCAGAATTTCCCTCATTTTCTGTCTTTGTGTTTGTGTGTGTGTGCGTGTGTGTGTTTTCCTGTCATACAGCATGCTGTCATATCGCTCCGTGGACATTAGAAAGTCTCTCCAGCTGGAGGAGCTGTTGGCCCGGGAACAGCTGGAGTACACCATTGAAGAGGAGGTTGCCAAACAGACCATACGCATGTGGCTCAAGAAATGCCTCAAACGCATCCGAGCGGTTTGTTTCTCAGCCATGCTTAGCTTTCTTTAAACGGCTCAAACGTGTGTGTCCTGTTTGTATGACACTGGTTGCTGATGTGTGTGTGTGTGTGTGTGGTTACAGAAGCAGCAGCAGTCATGCAGCATCATTCACAGCCTGAGAGAGAGCCAGCAGCAGGAGCTGAGCCGCTTCCTCAACCCTCCCAGCATAGAAACCACAGTGCCAAGTGAAGACCACAACACCAACAACGCAGACAACCCCTCTCAGCCTGAGGTAAAGCCCCACATCTGAACCGCCACCGCCAACACACTCACACATGCTCACAGCTTGATGCTACGCAAGCACATCATATAATCTGCAGGTATGCTCTTGCACGGGTGCAACAAAGGATATCTCCTCTTTGTTTAGATGAGTGGTCTCCAGCAGCTCCTGAGCCCCACGTTGTCAGACAGAGGAGGCTACAGGCAGGACTCCACAGACCAGGGGAGACCACAGAGGAAGCTGGGACAGTGGCGGCTGCCTGCAGGTATGTGTGCTTCTGTAGTCTGCCTTTACAAGCAGAGAACAAAGCTTTTCTCAACTTCCTCTCTTCTGCTGAAAATAAAGCACCTGATTTTTTTGCAACCTGCATAACAGAGGTTGAGATTTAAATCATTTGAAAACAAACTCTTACTTCGAGACAGTGGTGTTCCAGCAAGATGTCAATCATGTTCCGCTGGGGTCAAAATGGAGGAATAAGCTTAACAAATCCTAGATGCATATCGAGATCGGGACAATGATTTCTTTGTGTTTCTATCAGGTCGAACAAGCGTCAAATCTATTGTTTGTAAGATGAACCCCGTCAACGATGAGGCTTCGTCGGGGTCAGAGGTGAAGAAGTGGTGGACCCGTCAGCTGACCGTGGAGAGCGACGAGAGCGGAGACGACCTCATCGACATCTAGAGATGAGTTTCACTTGTCAGCAGCAGCCATGAGCTCAGAACTCCGTTTCAGTGGAAACAAGGTGATCATCTTACAAGCTCAGAACTATTCACTGCATTTGACAGGCTGTGTGTGTGTGTGTGCACATGTGTGTGTGTGTGTGATGGATCAGTCAATCAGCAGCCTCTTTGGCACACACTGAACATTTTCTATACGGTTTGGGACCGGTGTTACTTTTCCAGTGTGACTCTCACAGCTCATCTTTCTATGCAGACACATCTAGTATTAAACAGATCTGATTGAGTCGTATCCATAAGAAGCTGCTGCCATATGTGTGTTTTCTACTGTTTCACATCAATATTAAAAACTGTGTTTAAACAGCTTCAATAATATCTGTTGTCCCTTGACGTTGATGCTTCATCTATGTCCTCCTGTGGTGTTTACGCTGTGTTGCTTTTCTTATAGTCACTTTATACCTTAAGCAGACCTCTCACTCTTGTTGGTAGAGCAAGAAAGTCAAAGTAAGTTTATGACTGTGAATGTAATTAAGAGTTAAATCTATATGTATTTGTGCAGCGTTAAATCATAAACTATTTTGTAATTTATTAGATTCTTATCTTTATCAAGTATTCAGCTGTTATAATAAAAGCCTGTTGGGCATTTATGAGCTAAAACATTGTCGTGTTGTCTTTCTTTACACACGTTTAGGGTTTTCAGCAGCGTCTTTTATAATTTAAAATAATCATTCTCTTATCTATATAACATTTGAGTTCCACTTTCTGAAATTGGTGACAAAAATATTGAACTTTTTCATGCTCTTCTATGTGCATACATACTTGTGTATACAGCAAGAAAATCTAACATCTGTGGCCCATGTGAATTATATTTAGCTGGAGAGAGTTTTTACTGATTCTTACATGCCGTTTCTACACTCTCCTAGTTGTAGGATACACACACACACACACACACACACGTAAAAGAAATGCTTTCATTTCAAGAGCATCTTACTTTGTGATTTACTGCAACTTTTTGGAAATTTTTTAAAATTTCATCTAAATGAAACCCAATCCAATGAAATCAAGCTTTAAACTGCTAACTGAGTGTGCACGTGGTATTTATTGATTATTTTTAGACATCAAAGCCTGGTTGTGATCTCCCCGCTGGTTAACACTGCCCCCTATTGGATACAAGCTGAACTGCTCTGCATTTTAATGGGTTAAAGGTTAAAACTGTCCTGACCTGTTTATCCCTTCTCGTCATCTATCGAGTCACTTTGTTGTCCAACACTGTCTCCCTTCACAGTGTTGACAGGTAGCAGCCATCTGCTGCGAGGAGCTGACTAGATGAGCTCAACCACCCAGTCAGGTCAGCGTGAGTCAAACTCGTCCACAGAATGAAATGTTGATCAGTGTGCCAGCTGTGTGACTACAGCTCCCATAACCTCCTGCACAAACAAACACATAAACTGGAGTGTGTGTTTATAGACCACTCAATTAATTCCTTGTGTTGCTTGATGATGCCTTCCATTCTAGTTCATTCATCAGACAATGGCTCTGGGTCAGATTGGAGCTAATTGCCTAAAGTGCTCGCATTCATACGGCTGTGTTTTACTTTTAACAAGGCCCCTTGTTAGACACAGAATTAGCCTATTAAAGGAAACACGATCTTCATTTGTCCGTTTAAAGCCCTGCTAAGTTTCCCAGCTGATGGAGTTTGTGTTGGAGCTTGGCTGGCTAATGAATGTGAGGCAAAGCAGAGAGAGTGCAGAGAATCGGCTGCCTGTGGGACATCCACTCTGTAGAAGTCAGGATTTACTCACACATTCCTCTTTTAGAGACTGAGTGCTCTCTCTGACATATGGTCCTGTAGGGAAACAGTGTGACATCAACCTTCTTGCCAATCAACTGTCTTTAATTTGTCTTTTCTCACTCATTCTTCTCGTCAACCATCGCCTCTTAAGCGCCACTTAGCTGAGCGCAAGCTCATCAAAGGGCCTTTTCCCTCTTTTTTTTCTAATTTTCGCCCTGCGTGGTAGAGCACTTTTTTTTTGTCTTTTAATTGCCTCTGCATCGCACCGGCTCTTACGGGGCCTGTTGTTTTTACCCTTTCTCCCCACCTCTCCCTCATGCATGTCCAGTGCTTATTTAGGGCCTAATTGAGGCACTTTGGTAATCGTGGAGGAAGTTCTTAAGAGCAGAGGGAGTGGAGGAGCGTCTGTGAGTCCAGATTACCTGTAATTAAAGTACATGATGGCTTTGATAGCTGGGTTCCCTCCTGTTGAGATCCAAAGCCGGCAGCAGCAGCATCACATAAACTAGAAAATGCTTTTCTCTGCAACACGAGGTCATCACAAGCACACGGATGCAGACAGTGTAATCAAAGAAAACACACCAACGTGAACAACAGCAATGCTTTTCATGGCTAGTTTGTTTTGAACTGGAGGATTTCTAGGAGTATTTTGCAAATCGGAGGTGTAAATGATGAGATTCCTCTTAAACCATCCAACAAATCTCAGCACATTTCCAACAAACTTCAATAAATCAGACTGAGGCCTCTGCTCTACTGGTTTCACACATTTAAAAAAAAAATCACCTAAATAAGACAAGAAAACTGATGAGATTAAAACTTTTTATAATTTTTATTAACAACTAATTTTCATGTGTTAAATATGTAATAATCATAATTTCCTTTTAGGCAGCTCTTTGTTTTAGATTCTTTAGAAGCTTTCCACACATACGTCTCATAAATGAGGTGACGGCCGTGCAAATTAGCTGCCTGTATCTTATGTCAACATCCACCCTGGGTCCAGGCCCGATCCTGTCCTTGTGTTTTGAAACAGATGGCTACTACTACAATAAAAAAGTAGCAAATTATTTTAGCAGCAGGCGGCAAAAGCAATTAACAACTGGTATAATGTGTTGATTAAAATCTATTCCAGTCCCAATGACAAGGGGTGGGGGATCGAGGGGACAAATGATCTGTTCAGTCATTTGGCGTCCGCCCAGGTCAAGATCCACTGACCTTCACCTGAACACAGCTGTTGTTTACCTACTGGACCAGGATCTGATGCTGTCACTTCATTTATATCATGTAGGTAGACGAAAACATGTTTTGCCTCTAATTATGTCAATTAAAATGTTTAATTTATAAAACTAATGTGTGTTTTACTATCTTAAATTATTGTTTTTTCATGAGAATTTTAAAATGCAAGTTTTATGTCAAAGCAAATAAAAATTTTGATCACATTTTATATGGAATTTTTTTTGTAAATCATGTTTTTGTGTAAAACAATGTAGAAATAATTAGTATTTTTAGACAGCTTCCTGAACAGCCTCTAATGAAGTTGACATCAACAGGATTGATGAGCTAACAGCTAGGATGGACACAGCCAAGTTCAAAGTATGACATCATCGAACAGCTCCAGTCTGCCAAAATCCTGACCAATATGTGCAAATGTTATTTTATTCTGAAGGATTTTTAAGATGGCAAAATGCATTTAGACTCTATCTAGCCATTAGCTTATCAATCCTGTAAGATGTAAATACTATTTCTCCAAACAAAGGTAATTCAGGAAACTATGAGTAGTTATTTTTAAAAATTTACACCAAAACACCCGTCAAAATGACCTAAACATCCCTTCAGGGAAAGTCGATCTTATAGTTCAAAATCTATTTTTTCCTCATGATTTCACTGTGATTCACAGATCCTTAATGTGAGCTGGAATAGTTTTTCTGCTTAATCAGAACACAAATCTAACATTTCCCAAAAATAATGTTAAACATGAAACCCCATTTCATGCCTGACGCCTCTTTTTCACGTTTCCAGCCAGACTCTGATTCTGCGGCTCCTTTTGTTGATGCGATGAATGCAGGAAGTCATTTGGAGCCTTTTACCTCACGTTCAGCGTCTCATCAACTGCAGTCAATCGCCACCCTGGTGAACACTGAGCACAAAGTGAGAGGCTTTACTTTGTCTTTGAGCCAGAAAATCTCATTTTCACTAAACGACTAATCAGTCCCATTCATGTGGCTATATGGGTCCCTAGTTTCTCAGTTCTACACCTGGCTTTGGCATCTTTAATTACTGCAAGGCAGGCTTTGTCTGATCCAGAGCCAAGATTAGAATATGAGTGGCAAATTCGCAAGAAAATCATACAGGCTCGAACCAAGTCAATTACCCACCAATCAAAGTAGAAAGGCTTGTAATTGCAGGGTAACAATGAGAGCCTCTGCTTCAATCCAAGCATTCTGGGTATTTATAAGCAGGACATAATGCAAACCTGCAGGGGGTGCTATGCTCAAACTATTAAATTTAACTGTGGCAAACAATCTCACTGATCACCCCCTAAAAAAAGCTTTTTTTGAAATGTGACTATATCCTATAGTGAGACATTACTTTATAATTTTGCATTTGCACAGAGCTATTATGTTAAAAGGGGCATCTGGTGTTTGTAAAAATAAAAAATAAATAAAAGTTTTCTTCTGCTTTAGAAAAAGCGATTATGAAAATAGAAACTGCAATTTTTAGTTCAATTTTCTTTTTAATCAATTCTTTTTTCCAGTTTTGCTCCAATATCATGTCAAGGTTTTCTGGATATTTGCTGCCTTCCCATGCAAGTCTTCTAAGAAAATATAAAAAATAAGAATACGACATCACACGCTGCTGTAGGTCAAGCTGAAGAAGCTCAGTTGTTTCATTCACACAAAAGAGCAACGTGCATTCATCCTCATCGCAGTACGCTTCTATAGCTTCGTCTTCCAGTGAAATCAAAGATAAACTTGAGTCAGTCCAGTCCACAGTCCTCAGCTTTTCTTTTGGTGAATGATTTAAATTCGTCTAATCTTCCTCCATCCTTTCATCCCCAGTCTCAGGAAATGTGAGACTGAATGGGAAAGACAGAGGCAGAGGAATGTACAGTAGAACTGACACAAACCCCCACCAGGCTGCAGATTGGCTCTAGTTTGGAAACAACACAGGTAAAATCCGACAACTTCAATTCTACCTTTTCCTTTATTGTCCTTCTCTTTGTTTGGCTGTATTTGAAGATCACCAGTGACAGTATCAAAAGAGAAAACTTGTCTAACTGTTTTTTTTGTTTGTTTTTTCCCAAATGCAACCTTTCCTCCCGTCTTCAATCACACATACTTTTTCTGATCCAAAAATGTACGCAGTACAGGCGTGCACGTGAGCTCAAACCAACTGACTGTCACGAGCTCTAAAGCAAACAACATCAAACAGGAAAGCAGCGTCTTTTCATGGATCCTGATGATACAGAATAGTTTTTAAATTTTTAAAAATGTCAGATGTTTTTTTTGAACATTTCTAATTTGTCATGACTTAACATTAATTAATTTCACACTGAGGTTAGGAAACAATGATGCCTACATTCTGGTATACTCAGTAATGATGTTAAATAGGTTGTGGAGCTTGAATCCTATAGGATGGAGCTACAGTGTGGTCTCCGTGGAGATCATAGGTTTATATGGCACTACAGTGTGTGACAAAGTTTTTACCCCATAAAGATTGCTTCTGTTTTTGCTGACACTAAATGTTTCAGATCAGCAAACAAATTTTAATATCAGACAAAGATAACCTGTAAATACAAAATTCTGTTTTTAAATGATGATTTCATTGTTTATGGGGGGGAAAAGCATCTTTCCAAACCAAACAGGCCCTGTGTGAAAAAGTTTTTGCGCCCTAAATGTAATAACTGGTTATAACACACCTGGTGGCAACGATCAAGTGTTAGTGGTAAAGAGTCTCTGACGTCACTGTGGAGAAATTTTGTTCCACTCCTCTCTACAGAATTATTTTATTTCAGACTTTCTCCTTCAGGATTTTCTGGCAGACAGCAGAATTCATTTCAATGACAGCAAGTCATCCAGGTCCTGAAGCAGTAAAGCAGCTCCAGACCATCACACTACCACCATGTCTGACTGTTGGGATGATGATGTTTTTCTGAAATACAGTTCGTTTTACTCCAGATGGAACGGGACACACACCTTCTAGAGAGTTCTATGTTTGCATCATCAGTTGACTGAATATTTCCCCAAAAGTCACATGGGGCACCAAGATGTTAGCCTAGTAAACTAGACCGTCAGCTCTGCTCTGCAGACTATCAAATGCATTTCTGCTACTGGTCATTATAGAGTGAGTGCACTTTGTACCACAGCACCCAGTAGATTATACAGACTCAAGTTTACCGTTTCAACTCAACACATGCTGAATGTAACACACATTCTCCAAAAATAAATTCAACCCTCATTTCTTGTTTTCAAGAATCTCATTTAATATTTTAAAGTGCTTTTGAAGATCTGTCAGTTTTTCTGTGAATGGATACATTTTTATCAGTGAAGCATGTGGTGGGGTTTTTTTCCCCTGTATGAACTAAAAATGGCTAATTATGACCCAGATCCTGTATTGATCCATCCCCTTTCACCTTTTTATTCCTCACATTAAATTAAAGATATAATCATCCTCAGACTGTTCAAGTGCAGACAGCTACAGAGAAATAGCAGCCACTTGACACCTCATACACCCAAGTGGGTTGAAAGGAGAAAATTAATAAATTCATAATTTGAGAAAGGCTGAAAAACATTGGATCTCAGTGTTCCAGAGGTACGAGGATACAAAGACAGCCACTTAATTATCTTAACAAAGATCGCCCCCGTGTACAGTAACAGACCTCTACAGGCAAAGTGACTCTCAGCTGCGCCCTGAACGCTAATGACTCATAAAGCCTCACTGCCACCTCAACTTGACAAATGGCAAATGTCAGCGGCATATTCTCCTGGTAGGCATAATTTTATTAAGTGCAAATATCACTGTGCTCCTTAGGAGACACTCAAAGGTTAGACCAACAGCTGTAGCAGTTTCATGTATATTAGCTGGGATTTAGCAGCAAGTCAGGCTTCTCTCACTTGATGGACGGAGCCACTCAAGCATGAGGAAGGATGCTCCAACTCAATGCAATAAGATGATGTTTATTTAAAAGACTGGGACAATAAACTAATGGAGGACAGTAAGTTAAAGGTGTTTGTGGGGGAGGAAGGGGAGGAACAGATAAGAATGGTGGTTTATAACTGGGAAGTTTTTTTTTTCTTTCTTTTATTGGCTGTGGTAATTTGTTGACTCACTCATCCATGCAGAGTCTTTATGTTTAATGCAGGCTTCTGAGAGGCTAGTGGTGTGGGGGTGGAGGGTGCCCCTGAGAGATTAGCCTCCACCTCTCGCTGTGAGGGATGAAGGTGGAGGAATATCAACCCTTAAATATGATGCTAATCAGGACTTGGTATTGGCCTGACTGCACATTATTCCTGACAAATATGTAAAGGCCTTTATATGAAAACAAAAAACTGAACGGCAGACTTTTATTATAAGCCAAGTGTTTTAAATTGTTAGACCATATTTCCCTGAACTTGTCCATTTCTTTGTAACTTCCAGTTCAGTGTCATCCAGCTGTCAGATGCATGTTGGGTTTTTTGACATGTGCTGTGCTCTGACACATTATCGTCCTCGCTCAGCTGTTACTGCCATGCCTGCCCTGACCTGGCCCTGGAAAAAGGTCATGCCCATGTGGACAAACATCAGTGGCTCACTGGCTTGCTGTGAGTCCCATTTACAGAGACGGTTACCGCTGTCCGCTCTGCTTAGAGACACGGTAATATCACCCAATCCATAACAGCTCCTGACGAAGACTGAAGCCTGGAACAAATCACATTTATGCTGCATGTCTGTGTGGAAACATGCTGTGAGGTTTCATGGTAAATAAATGTTAGAATAAGTTTGTTTCCTAAAAGGTTTGTGGCAGATGTTCACATCTGTTTCCAAAAGGTGTCTGCTGAAGGACAAATGTAGGACAGCTTAGCAGGACATTGACATGTGATGGCCAAGACAGACTCTTAGACCTGACATGGTGTAGAAACATCCGGCTAAAGATTTAGCTGCACAAACTTATTCTGTAACTAACAAACCAACTATTTACAAATGAAACTGGCTCTATTTGTACATACAGACAAGTAAAGACAATGACAAACTGCAGCGTTTAGCGTCATATTCTAAAACTGTAGCCTAAATACAGAACTTAAATAGTCTTAACCTTTTTATTAGGATTTCACCATTGACATTGCTTTGTATTGATCTTTTTTTTTCTTCCAAAAGTGCTTACGCAAACAATTTAATTCACACCACTGAACCATGAACTCAACAAAGTAAATTACAAGCTCACGTCACGGCTCGGTCACTCCGGTCATCAAAGGATCTTCAGCTAGCAGCCTGGGACAGTCCAGACTCTTCTCATGTGTCGTTCCACGATGGCGTCCCTGTCCATCTTCACGAAACTCCTGAAGACCCAGCTCTTCAGAGGACATAGCACCTTCCCCTACTCCACTGTATTCTCTTCATGCACTTCACTCTGTCCTGTTCCTGTGTGACCGTGTTTGACCATCTAAGTAGTTTGTTTAGGGTTAATGTCAGGGTTAGTTGTTTGTTAGTCTCAACGGTTACTTCTTGGTTACAATATCATTTGTAAGTCGGTTTGGATAAAAGTGTCTGCTAAATGTACATACATTTCTCTTAAACTACAATCATTTGATGCAGTTAGATGGGAGTTTTCCTTTCTGTCGCCCATTTCTCTCTGCTTTCTCAACATGGGACATTGTGTTAAAATGAAGGTTCAGTGTAATCTGCTGGATTCTGATGATTGGGCAGGTTTGTAGTGTAGTGAGGTATTTTGTCTGAATCTGGTTGCACTAAAGTTGTTTTTAAATCCGAACCTGTTCTGATATAAACTGGACCTGCTTGTTGTATAATATTTTATGGATAATGTTTGTGACCCAGTGGACGACACTGTTGCTTTGCAGCAAGGATGGCATGGGTTCACGTCCAAGCTCTGCAGCCTCTCTGGGTGGAATTAGCACGTTCTCTCATGCATGTGAGGGTTTTCTCCGGGTTCTCTGACTTCCTCCCAGACCAAAAACATGCATATCAGGTCAATTGGTCTAAATATTTCCTGGCTGTGGCTGTGTGACTGGTTGTTTGTCTCCATGTGGCCCTGTGATGGACTGGGGACCCATCCAGGTTGTCCCCTGCCTCTCATCCCATGATGCTGGAGTAAGAAACCTGCTCCTGCAGCCCTCAGTGGAGGATGAAGGCGTTAAAGAAAATGGATGTTTGTAATGAATTGGTGCTTGATAAATCAACTGAAGTGATACAAAGAATACAGCTGTAAGTAACTGTATGTTCACAGCTGAAGTCAGATGGTTTCCTAGAGATTTTAACATTAAACACATCTCAAAGCTGACTATGAACCATGGTCACATCAGCCATTTTTGTTGCCAAACTCTTTATTTATTAGTTTTTTGTTCTGGTTAATGTTTAGGATATCCTTGTGCTTATAAACTTTTGTTGTATTTCTGACCAGTGCTATAAATTTTACTTGACTTTGTGTTTATGCTTCTTATTAATGTTTAAGTCAGTTAAATGTCACTAATTCATCCTTCTCTGAGTTTCACATCATATTATCTTTAAATCAAAGGTGAGATCAACATTTAACTCATCCTGACTGACTTTAATCTATTTCAGGCGTGTCTACTAACCAGTGATGTTACAGCACCACATCCCCATGACATAAACAAAAGCCTGGAGTTACCACCAGCTATATAAATGAATGCTTATATAGAATTAGTTAAAAGTTGTTTGTCTAAAATAACATTTCTCAGGAACATGATGTGCTGAACATCTGTGGCCCTGTATGAACCGTCCCTTGTGTTTGGTGAATTCTGCCTCCAGAGCACGAGTGTGTCCACACACACAGTCACACATCAGGGCCGAGGTGGATTTCCATTACCCAGCTGGTGTGTGTTGGAGCTCCTTGGGGTGTGTTTTTATCTACTGTATCTGTGTGAGCATGCATGGGTCTCTGGAGGCATGTGTACGTATGCGCAACCATGTAGGTGTCCGTCTGTGTCTGTGTGCGAGTCCCCAGCCACTTCCCAGCATCACTCCTCTGAACTCTCTCCATCAGCGCTGTCCTAAGACAATCTGACAGGGTGTCAATCATGAAGGGGCCTGAGGTGCCCAGGCGACAAGAGGGTTTTTGGCAGAACGCTTTTGTGAGCAACACCAGGAAAGGGGCAACAGCAGGGACTGAAGTACAGAACAAATACTGTAACCACAGTCAGGTCACACATCCAGACCCCCCTCTGGCCACTCAATTCATCCACTGTCCTGGTCTAAATCCTGACTCTTGTGATGTGAAACAAAATGTCCTGAGAGAAACACTTCTGGCATCAAGCGAATGATCTGATCCACCCCATCTCATCCCCCAGAGGCCTGCACTCATACAGTAGACTAGCTGGGTGCTGCCACTCTTCCACTTTGGCCGTGATGTGTTGTGATGGTTCCATCACATTGCCAGGCAGGGCTGCAGACACCTGTGGAGGCATTTGATAAAGTTGATGGAATTTGACAGGACTTAATCCTCGTCTCTGTCTTTAGAGACCAAAATGGGGAAGGTGCATTTTCTGGCAAAATAACTACTAAGGTGATATCTGAGAAAACCACCTTATTGGAGTAAAGGAACTAAACAAAATAGTATCAAAGTTCAAAATTAGGTAAAAGCTAAAAAAAAAAATGATGAGAGGGCAGAGAGTTGAACAGAATGACAAATTATCTCTTCAGCTGCTCTCAAATATGACATTCTAATTGAGTAAAACGAAGGTAAAATCTGAGACACTCTTCTAATTTTTTTGTATCTTTTTAATCTTCTCAAATCACCTTTACTCTTCAACTCCTATTCACCCATTCACATACTTTCACCCTGATATGCGATTCAGGGGTCAGTAATGTGTTCACATACACACTGACTACAGTTCTTTTTCTAACTTCGCTCTGTGTTTCACTTTGGGAATGGCCCCAGCACGACGCTTCATTCTGTTATCAAAGTACCTGGGATCACATACGGGGACCCAATGTTTTAGTGCAACCCATCACTGTTCACTGAGCCTGACAAAAGGGACATGTGAAATTTATGACAGCAACGTAGTGAAACAGAGTATTCTCTGCACAAGAACAGTCAGATCACAGATTACTGTCAGCATAGTCCAAATAAAAACACATGTCTGCCCTCGTGACTTCATGATGGTGACTCCAGGTCAATTTGACCTTCTGCTTTTTGCAGTTTTGATCAATGTATTTGTTTTTTAGATGCAGTACAAAAAGCTGTCTGCCACATCAGTCCACTTTACACCCTCTTTTGACTATCTACCTTGTCATTGCTTTGTACCCACCTTGACATCTGACATTAATGATTTAATCTGCTGACATGAACGCACGCCACTTTTTTATTATCATCATCAATGGCTAAGTTATGGATCTGTAGCCTCAGAAACATTTTAAAGTCATTCCAGATCTCAAGATATAACCAGAAACGGCTTGCTAGCTTTGGGTCAGGGGAGATGCTACCTCAAGTGGAGGAGTTAAAGTATCTCAGGGTCTTTCTTGTTCATTAGTAAAAGAAGGAGGAAGTGGGAGATTGACTGGCAGATCGGGGCAGCATCTGCAGTGATGAGAGCCTGAACCAATCTGTTGTGATGAAGAAGGACCTAAACCAGAAAGCAAGGCTGTTGATTAATTAGTCAATCAATGATCCAGTCCTCACTTATGGTCATGACTAACTTTGTCATGACTTTGGGTAATAACTAAAAGAACAAGATTATGAATACAAGTGGCCAAAATGAGTTTCCTCTGCAGGGTGGCTGGGTTCAGCCTTAAGCCGTGTTCATGTGATTATCGGCATCACAGACAAAGTTGCTGTCGTGAGAACGCTGCAGTAAAAATCTCTGGTTGTGGGTTTAAATCAGTAGTCTGTGGTCGTATAGCGTCACCATGTCACCGACAAAAGATCTTGCTTTCTCATGACCAAAGACCAGCTGCTACTGATAAGCAATGATTGGGATATATGAAGAACCAATAGGAGCACACCAAGAGAGTGAGCTTAAACCCAATAGAGAACATGTTGATCAGAACACGCAGTGTGTCATGTAATGAATCTTCTGTCGTACAGGTTTACGCAGTGAACGGTTGCACAGTGTGTCAGGTATGAGTCCTTTATGTGAACCAGCCTTCTGAGACGGGGTGAGGAGCTCAGACATCTGGGAGGGACTTGGAGTAGAAGTGCTGCTCCTCCAAATCGAGAGGAGCCAGTTGAAGATGGCTTCTGGATACCTCCTTGGGGAGATGTTTTCGGCATGTCCCACCAGCAGGAGGCCCCTGGGTCAACCCAGGAAAAACTGGAGGAAGTACATCTCTGGGCTGGCCTGGGAACACCTTGGGGTCCCTCTGGAGGAGCTAGTGGACGCGGCCGGGGAGAGGGCGGTCTGGGATTTTCTATGCTGCCATCATGATCCAGACCCATATAAGCGGTGGACGGTGAGGTGAGGAAAGATAGAATAATTTTTAAAACTCTATTTTAGTAAAATCTGCCATAAACTTCTGAAATTATTTATATTTTTGACTAAAACACCAGCATGCTAAGTTGTGTTTTCCTTTAACTTCATAAAAGCATAATAAACTTCAAAATAACTTGCAGATGATTTAGTGTACTGAGTACATATAGGGTTGGCTGCAGTGACACAAATACTACAAGTGTGTTGCTGAGGAATGGTAACCATTTCACACCCAACTGGTATGAAATGTGAGCTGCTGGGTGTAAAATTCCAACACTAGGAATAAAGTAAGGGTACGCTTTATCAAAGGGAAGACCAGCACCCATAAAGATGTCATTGTCTTTGCATCCTGGTGTGAAATCTCTCTTCACATTAAATTACCACCAATCATCCTGGTTCTTTGGCTTCATGTGCAAAACAAGCATTGAAAAAGTTCTGCTCACGCTACTCATTCAGAAGTAATGTGAGCTGCAGGAAACCTAGATTCTGTTCCTTTGTACTGAAACTGATAATAAGATTAAATACAGATTATTAAAACATGCTTTGTTTGAGTACAAATTAAATCTTTTGATTAAAGCATGTGAATTCAGATGCACAAAAATAAAATATGGTGAAACATTCAAAAGATGCATGAATGTGATGTTTGTTTTATCATCAGGACCTGGTAATGAAACAATGACCTGGCTTTAAGGGAATCTTGGTTTAAGGACAACAAAGCTAAGAGACACTGAACTTCCACCCCCTTAAAAAAAAAAAGCATTTTTTTTGCTTAAGGAAAAATGTTTCCACTGAAAGCGATGGCATTGGAATAATGAAGCTGCAAACTTTTCAGCACAAACAGCTTCAGAAACATACAATTACTTTGTTATGCAGCAAAATGCTTAGCTTGCACTTATGCATCGTTATTGTAATATGTCATCTCATCTCTTTTTTATTTCTGTAGGCAACTGATATTAAGCATCATCTTAGCTCTTAAAGTGATAGTTTCTTTGCTCCTGCCTGCTGTGTTTCCCCTCATTAATGCGAGCTTTTCTCCATCACCATCCTCTGTGAAGGGATTCATCTCATGCAGGCCACAGCAATCTGACAAGAAAGAAATTACTGTTAGCTTTCACACCTAATTAAAGTGTAGATGGTTCACCACCACCATCAATAGACTTGACTGCATTGATGTTATTCTATTACCAGAAAAGGCTTTGACTAAGTAGTTGCACTTACGGTCACTGGATGGATCCTGTACATGTTGCTTTTAGAAATATTTCTGCACCAGTCCTCGAGCTGCGTCTGTCAGAACCCAGCTGTTTTTTTCCTCAGCTGGATGGCTTAATGTCTGCTGCCCAATAAAAGCAATATGATATTTAATGCAAGTTTATCAGGTTTAAGAATTCTCCTAAAATAACAAAAACCTAAAACTGACCATGAGTCAAATTAAACATCTTCAGCAGAAAATAGTGTTTTCTTATCACTGTATGTTTTAGAGACACTGCAATGCTTACTGTATGTGTGTGTGTGTGTGTGTGGGTTTGTTTTCTGCATATCTGAGTGACTAAAAGTGAGCAAATTAGCAGTTCATGTGTACAGGTTGGCAGGGGAAGTTTCAGAAGACCCTCAGCCACCCCGGATGAAGCACTCAGATGAGCTTGAAACAGCTTTTGATTCCTTGTAACGTCCTGGAGGCTCAGCTCAGTTGTGTAGAGATTTAGAGAGAGCACCTCTGAGGTGAGCATTTCAAACAAGGCAGCTCAGCTTCATCACATCAATAGTCGTTTACAAGAAGTTTAGAGGAGATGAAATGCGTAGTGATATTAATGTGTCTTAGAGGATAAGTTTGGGGCTTGTCATATTAAGAAACTTCAGTTCAGAAAAGACGAGGCTTACGGTTTCATCAAATCAGTGACTAAAGAGCCCCTTTAAAGTAGGTTCAGACAAGTAATGACTCAGAGCCCAGTTTCAAGTCAATTAAATTTCACTCACATTTGCTGCAGACGTCTGTTCCACCTTTTTACCCTCACAAAAATAGAAACGCTTTCCAGGAACGCTTTGGTGTCCAGGGACTTCAGGAAAGGGAGGTAGTAGAATTTATTTTTTATTTAGTTTGCTTAAACAAAACAAGGAATAGATGCTATTTTAACAACCAAGCTAAAAAAGATTTACACATCATTGTCCATCACTAGACAAAAAACATGTATTGTAAAATGTCATATCTCATCATTATAACTGTGAAATATGCAACACTTGCAGATCTGACCTGTTGGGACATGATAACAGGATCTTTGAGGATGTGTATGTGTATTTTTTTTTCTATTTTGTTTAATGTGAATGTGAATCTGACACTATAAGTCAAAGGGCTTCTTGCAAGAGTTGGTTTGAAAGTATAAATTTGGGACATCAGATAATAGTCTGTTCTTTTTGTTTGGTTTCATATTGATGCTCATGCAAGTCTTCGCTTTTGCAGTGAGTTTGTTTCTATTTTGGGATGTTTATGGCTGCAGGTCGATTAATTCTGAAGTTTGGATAAATAATATTTAATCATTTGTCACAAGTTTATCTGTATCCACTTCTGTCCACTTTCTACCCAGTTTGGACTATTTAGTACACATTTTGGACTAAATAACATTGATGGTTTCATTTACTTGAGTACGCTTTTGAAATGAAGATATTAGCTATGTATCTTTTTTTTCCTTATTATTATCATCAGGTTAAATCAGAGAGTGAGAAAGAACACTACAGTTACAGTGAAACATAATGTTGACTATAATAAACCTTGATCATGCACATGACTGCATGTTGCTGATACCTACAGTATATTGATACATGCAGTCACAGGGATGCAGTCACTGATGGAGACAATCATATAAGTGCATGAAACAAAGCAAAGTGGTATTAGTTTAAGGTTATGTGCAAATTTGTAATCAGTTTGTACGCAACTGAATATCTATTGGTTGTTGGGATATGACAGAAGTGAGGGTACAATTTGACCATTGAACTGACCAGCATCTGTGTTTGTACTCTGTCCTCTAAAACTCAAGTCTGCAAATGTTTCATGAAGTAAACTAGTGTCCAACATGTATGACATTCCATACAGATTCTCAGAAATACTCCAAGCTGCTTTTCTGTGGACAGCAATCACACCACAGTTATGACCAGTGAGATCAATTTCTCTTATTCTTATGTTTAAAGTGCACATTGAGTGCAGCTCTCAACCTTTGTCTGCAGGATATCATGCATTGCACTGCTCCACATGATTGACTGATTTTATAGTTGTATGAATGAGGTGTGTAGGTGTCCTTAATAAAGTGAATGTATCTTGTGGTTTGCCATTGCAGCAATTTCCAAAGCGGCAAAGCCATTTCTTTTCAGAGTCACTTCAGGCAGATTACACCAGAATGACTTTCCGAGGAAAGGCTGGTGGTAAAATGTATTTCCTGCAGGGCAGGGCACTGTTTGGATGTCAAAACTTGTACAGAAAGTTATGGCCACATCAAGAAAATCTGAAAGACTCCAACTTCTAAATAGATTCTGGGAACTCATTTGACACTTTGACACTACTGTAAGTCTAACTTTTGGGTTTAAATAAAAAACAATGCCTCTATTGTCAAATGAAAAGAGTAACTCTACAGGAACATTATACTGGTGTAGCCTCACCAAATAGGCTATATCCTCTGACCTTTGACCTCTGTTGACCATCACAACAATAATCCATCTTTTTCCCAATAACTTGGAATACAATCACTCTTGGATTATATGTTAACCTGAATCAAGATCCCTACAGGTGTCCTACTGTCCACTTTCAGGTGTCCATCTCCCAGATGACCTTAACTGGACTCTAGCTGGTCTAATAAAACACTCTCTTTAAGAAGTCTCTTCTGTAACACCACAGACTGGTGTTCCAACTGTAATCTCTTGTTTACAGAACATTCTCTTGTTGTTCCTGTTCAGGGTCATCTACACACTCACACTCAAAGTGTTATAATATGCTTCTCTGCTATGTCATGCATTTTCTGCATTTATAATGTGAGTTTAACGGGCGGAAGTCATGTGAGTTGGTAAACTCCCTCACGGTTCCCTTATCCAATCAGAGCCATTCACAACTCCACTAACTCAGTTCTGATTAGTACACTTAATATCTTCTGATTGGTTAAATTTAAGATAACTCGTCTCAAAACTAATACTCAGTTCCGGTACAAGTCAGTCTTGTCTTGTCAGTCTTGTCCAGTCCTCATACAGTCTCAGTCTTGGTCTGAGCTACAGCCTGAAGCAGTCGGAGCTGCTATGCTGCTATCTTAGCTGAACCTCCATCAGCTTTGAACAAGGCCTTGAGAGACCTGCTGTGTCTCTCCCTCTCGTCTCTCCCTCACCACGGGACTGATCAGAAATGAATTCAGCATGCCTGCTGAAATGCCTCCCTTGCTGACCGGGACGTATCCACGGACTGTCCGGCGAGGTCCTCGGCGGCCACGCCTTCCAGGACCACCACTCCGAGTCTGGGGACTCCAGCCTCAGCTCGTGGAGAAACCAACGCCTGTCAGATCCAGGAGCGTCCACCTTTCAGTGAGCGAACACCACTTTCTGATCGAGAGGTTTGCTTTGATAAAGCTTAATTCTTCCACTCTAAATTAAGTCAAAACTAAATCCCATTCCAAACTCAAATTAGCCCTAAAGTGACTCTTAAAGTCCCAACTAGGTTAACTAATTTAACTAACTTCCCTAGTCATTAAAACATATGCTAGGGTCCGTTAAAACTCACAATTAAACTATCTTTAACATCCTCAACATGTTTAAGAATATTAATTGTGTTTACATCAAACTTTCAAACTGTCTTATCTGTCTGTGTTCTTAGGTTTTTCAAATTAAATGATTGTTCAATCCTTATCTGGTCTCAGTTCACGTTATTAATAAGGTATTTCAATTCACTGTACTCTTTCAAAGAACCTAGATACCTTCAATAAATATTAGCTATTATCAGGGTTAAATGACAGTTTATCACTTTTCATTATAAACCAGAAATAAGCTAATGTTATCTGAAGAGGGTGTAGTTAAAATAACTAATAGTTATTTCAAAACGCTACACTGGTAATTATTTACCAGTATGATGGTACTTAAAGTATACTGGTACTTAAGCAAATATGCAGTTTAGCAACAATTCAAATGTTTAATCAGAATTGTATGAGGTTTAAAGTTATACATAAATTACATGTTGATTCAAATATATATATTTTGGTGCATGGCACTACATGTAGTCATTACATGCTTCTTAATTTCAAACATTATTAATCTGTTGTCAGTACATTAGTATAAATTAATGGACAGATTGGTGCCTGTGAGAGTTAGGGGTGCTGAGGCAGCGGTGAGGCCCATGGCAAGCTTTGGGATTTTGTGCTCCATTTCACCTGTCATTGCTTAGAGAAGGCAAGGAATCTCTCTAATGGCCAGAGTCAGGGGCCCAGAGCGACGAGAGGAGGGGGGGTGTCCTGGGCACATTCTCAGAGCTTTAAAATGGGTCTCAAGGATGGTTAGAGAACCAGACGCTTATTCAAAACGAAAGCAGACATAATTAGGACTATGCTTCAAAACAGCACCCTCGGTATCTGATCGGACAATTCTTATGGGTGCTACCAGTTTGGTGAAGCTTAAAGCTGTGAAGAATACATCAGAACGGGTGAAAGGAAGCAGCTTACATTAGCTTCTCTGAGATTTTTGTCTAGGGACTATTTATGTATATGTCCTTATATGTCCTGATTCTTTTTTGTCTCTCCCACCAGCATAATGGGTATTATGGTGGGAACATTTAGCATCCCAAAAATGGCCTAATTACCATGACATGCAAAATGCATGAAGTATGGATCTCATCTCCTGGTCCTTCACCCATGTCAGTCAGTTGGAATTCATTTTATTAGCATCACTTCCACAGGAATGGCAAGTCTGGATGGGAAGCCATAATGAGGAGGGGATGTCCCAAACCACCAATGGAACATCTAGTTCCCCAAATGTAGGGAGACAGGCTTGCCATTGGGGTCCCATATCAGGGAGGGTCCACTTGTTTTTGTGATATCGCAGAAGGTGACAGACATTGATTATGTGCAGTCTGACACAGAATCACAGGAGAGAGGAAAGGTCAGGGTCAAAAAGCATGAAAGTAAAAAAAATGCATCATGCAACACCCTGAGATGAACGATGCAGCCTGCATGTGTTTTTCATCATTAACTGTTAATCACAGCTGGTGTTGTTTTTGCTATTCTTTGATCACTTTGAGTGACATGTCAGTCTCCAAAGTCTTGTTTATTATTGAAATGTTGACTAATTGACAAAAGCTTTTAACTTTTTTAAATCAGTGTAACACTAGCATAGAGCCACAGTGTAGACAACATAACAGCTTGGTTAAAGTGGTGTTAAATTCTGCTTTCTCACAGCCAAAAAACATCTTGATCTACATTTTGGCTGAGATATAGATGTTGTTTGCATATTTTTTCTATATTCAAAATTTTATATATTAAAATAAACACTTTGATGCAATGTGAAATTAAAACCTAAATGAGGTGGTTTGTATTCATGTGACATATAAAAAAAGATGAAGATTTTTCCTAAAATAAAAAAGGGAGGGGGGGCAGCTGCACTTCCCATGAAGAAGTTTCACCTCTCGGTTTCTTCTGGCTCAGATTAAAACGTTTCTATTGTAACTATTAGAGTAAAACATCAAAAAATAAATCATCTTTTTTTTTCTTGAAAGTGATTTATTTCGTCCCTCTTCTCATTTTTCTTATGTCCAAGGCTCTGGTCTGCCTACCCAACGCTGTCTTTTATTCAACACCTCTAATTGGCTCAAAGTGACCACGTGAGCTCTACGCCGGAGCGGAAGTTTTGGACCCTGAGCGTGTGTATTTGTTTACAGCCGCGAGCTCTCTGGCTGAAGCTCACATGGATTACTTTAAAGGGCTAGTTACCTTTATTTTTAGGCTAAATGATTGTATAAATAGCGAGTATTCCTTAAAATAGTTGCGACCGTGCTTATGCCACCTGTCCCGAGGTACAGTAATGAATGTGTTACCTGCTAACTTGAAATGCTAGTGTTTAGCATGATTAGCTTGTAAAAGAAAATACCCTTGACCTTAGACCGCCAAGGCAGAGTAATTCACTTGCGTTTACAATAAAGTAGAAAACTGTTTGTGTGCCGCTAGGTTAGGCTTTTCCCCATTTAGATTTTTAACTCGTTTGTTAAACAGCTAATAGGGAAGCTAACATGATGAGGGCTACACAAAACAGCGTGACCACCCTGAACAGCTGTCCGTAAAATAAGCTATAAATGCACAATGTGTTTAAAGACTGAGATTATTTTATGATACACATATCAGCGTCTGCAGTGCATGAACTGGAGTGCGTGTGTGGCAGGTGACACGGCATGACTCCGCCTGCACCCATCCTCGTCCTCTCAGGGAGATAATAGTGTAGTTCAGAGATCCAGTGAGTTATGGCTCTGACTCTGGTTTACTGGGATCACCATATACCCCTTCCGAAGCTCACTCCAGTCCAAGCCAAGGTCACTGTCGCTCTGGTGGCGCTCCTGTGCTTCTTAAACAGCTACGATGGAGAGTTTGTGTTTGATGATTCTGAAGCAATTGTCAACAACAAGGTGAGTTCTCTGTTTCTAAAGCTGCTGATGTTTTGTGAATGACATGAAATTATATTTTCATAGGTCAGGTTTACTGATGGATTCAGTCTGAGTCAATCTTTGTGTTGCAGGACCTGAAACCAACAACACCTGTGGGCAACATCTGGAGCAATGACTTTTGGGGAAGCAATCTTAGTAGCAACTCTAGTCACAAATCCTACCGACCGCTCACTGTCCTTACATTTAGGTAAAGAATTCTGCTTTACTGTTTACCCTAATCATTTGATCTTAAACTTTGTCACATTTTATTTCTGTCTTTACTTTGTTGCAATTAAAGGCAAAGAATATTAAGAAACTTTGCCAATTGACATGAAAACATAGTTTATATCATCTGTTTTATCAGAAGGAGCGTGAGAAGCTGGAGGCTTTTACTGTGACTTAAGATATCACCATTCTTTTATTTTGTTGGCTGACTTGACAAAACTGCAGATCAGTCATTAGATTTGTCATGATGGTGTGATGAATGTTGTTTTTTTTATCCAAGCTGTGACATTTGTTGTATCACATAACTCTTCTTTTGATCAAAGTGTGTTGAAAGCTGCCTCCTTCAGTCAGGAGGAACAGGTTTTAAGACAGTTGATGAATGAGAGAAATACTCTTAAAAAAACTCACGACTTTAATGCTTTAAAAAAGATCATTTTTGTAATTTTTTCTGCTGCAAACTTAATCAGGACAATTTTAGAATAGATCAACTACTTATGAATGTGTTACATCACTGATTGAATGATTAGTTTCTCTTGACAATATGTCTTAAAAACATGTGCTTTCTTGCTTAAAAAATATTTTTTTCACACATTTGCATAATGCATTCTCAGCTAAAACAGAGCAAATGTTCTGAAATATATATTTACAGCCAGTTTAATTCTAAAATGTTCTATGGCCTCCTCTAGAGCAGGTAAGATGTACAACATAAGTACCGGTAGTACAACATATCTGACTGTAACTCATTAAATTCTCATCACTGTACAGTACTATATCTGTTTCATGAATAGAGGTGGAGCAGAAAAAAAAAAGAAAGCTTCAGGGGAGGTAGATTAAGCTGATCAGAACCCTGTAGCTTACATGCTATATGATGACAATTATCAGTCAATAATCCTATGTTCCTTCTTTCTCCTTATGGCCCTAAACATTACTCTTGAACCCCATGCCAGAGGTTTTCTGCTTGTTAGGACCTGTATGTGAAAATGCTAATCAGTTGGCTTCAACACAGTCCTGACTTTGCCCCACCAGCTGCCTATTAAAAGATTATTTAATGACTGAGTAAGATTCCAGTCTTCTAAAAGCATTAAATTCTTACTAGAAGAATACAAAACTCACAGCTGATTCCATCTTTTCAATATTTTTTAAACAAATTTACTCAAAATAAAAAAAAAAAACTCTTTGTGGAAAAATTACTTTAATTCATGCTGCTTCCATAAAATTTAAGAGCGAAAGTGTCAGCTTTGATTGAGTCATCATCAGGTTTTATCACTTCTATGAAAACTAGAGTTGTTTTTAGGTTTGGTGGCCTGGAGCACACAGATCTGTGTTAACACCAATGTAACTAAGATAACATGATTTAGTCTTGCAAAGATGCAGCTGAATGAACCATAGTAATTCAGGGACAAGGTTCTTTGGACAAATTTTTGGACATGTTTACCCACAATGCACAGCTCTGTGTTTGTCAGAAAACAAGCACCAGCATATTGGCTCAAAAACTACACACCAGCTGTCAGCACAGTGGTGGAGGGCTGAGGATTTGGGCTACCACTATCTCCTCAGTGTACCAAAGTATTCTAGAGTCAAATGTGAGTCCATTTGTCCATTGAGGCTTGGACCAAACGGTCACAGAACAGAACAATGATCCCAAACGTAGCAGCAGATCTACAACAGAACATCTGAAAAAGAAATGAATCAAGATGGTGCAACAGCCCAGTCAAAGTCCAGACCTCAGTCTGACTGAAATGATTTGGTGGGACCTTAAGAAGAAGTTTTGTTTTTATAACACAAGATGAACATCACAAGGTGCTTTACAGTTATAAACCAATACTAGCACTTAAGAGAGCTGTGCAGAAATGCATCTCTGCAAACCTCAATGAACTGAAACAAAATTGTTAAGGAGAGTGGGAGAAACTTCCTCCACCAAGATGTGACTGACTGAAGTGGCTACTGGTGCTAAAGGTTGTGTTTCGAGACACTGAATCACGGGGTGTACTTACTTTATCACACACAGCTTTTCCATTTTGATTATTAAATGATGAGATGGTGGGATTTTTTGTGTGTTTTTATAAACTTAAAGTTAGATTTGAGTGATTTTAAAATCTGGTTAAGACCAGATACATTTTATTATGTCTTGATAAATAAAATAAGATGTACACACAGTACATGGTTTGAGTAATTTATGTGACAAAGAACAAGCGCCAACATTAGAGAAGTAAATTATGTAAACTTCAAGATGATTATGGTAATTTATGACCAGATTAATGACAGCTTAACGGAAAAATACCTTCTGCCTTACGTCAGACTCTTTGAAAGCGCCGCCTGTTGCCAAAGTTGAACTGAGTCATTCTAGTACTGATAACCAGGTAGTTTCTAACCATGCACTGCATGTTTGCATAGGATGCTGCAGGGGGGATCTGGATCTGGTTCTACGGTTATTTTTCAGAGTTCATGTGGAACAAGAGCTTTAGTACACAGAGGTCTTATAGTTGATGGTGGTTATGGATGACACTTTGTATGCAAACTTCTCATTAACTGATCAATGTGTTCACCTTGTCCTAATTGCATTATCATGTCCTATTTCTCTTAACTGTCTAACCCCACTCTCTCTGTTGTCATTTACGATGACAAACTTTTAGCACAAAGTTCTTCTTCTCTTGCTGTTGCAGGTTAAACTACCTCTTAGCTGGAGGCCTGCACCCCATTGGCTTCCATGTAATAAACATCATCCTCCATGCTGTCATATCTGTCCTTATGATTGACGTGTTTGCCATTCTGATCGGTGGACTGGACTATGATGAGAAGGGTCGGACATTGAACCGTGCTCCAATGACCTCTCTGCTTGCCGCCATCTTTTTTGCTGCACACCCAATCCACACAGAAAGTGTAAGTAGAGTTCCAGCATGTTAGGTTTTCATTTCTTGTCTAAATGGTTAAGGAAAGTGATTGGTTGCATGAGAAGGAAATCTAAACTTCAAGCAATGTAAGAGCCATCGGATGTTTTTATCATTTTAACCAATTTTAATGTCCTCATCCAGCATTTCACTCTTTGCAGTAACCCTCTTCTTACCTAAGTGTTTGTTATTGGATGCTGTGTCACCTCTTATCCAGCAGCGTTTTTTGAATAACGAGGAGTTTTTGCCATGGATGAGAGGTAGCACGTCTTCAGTGAGGAGTGATGTGGTTTCACAGAGGGTTTTTTATAACTTCTTAAAGGGTAATGAATTCAGTGCTCAGAAATGTCTGCATGCAGCAGCACTGTAGACCAGAACAAACACTGCATAAACCTAAAGTGAAATCCAGAATGCAGCTATTCAAACTGAATGTCTCTGTTTTGTATAACCAAGCCAAGTTCCAGTCAGATTCAGTGTCTGACTTTGAGTGTTTTCTTTAACCAAAGATCTGTCAATCAGTGCTGATAAACTAAAACTTTGTTGGCACTCATCGATGTAAAAGCATGTTTCTGCTTGTGTGAGAGTGAACATGAGCAGGGAATGGAAAACACAAAAGTGACAAGGGCTTTTCCCTCTGGGAGAAACCTAAATATATATTTAAGTCATAGAAACAGCAGTTTTTCTGGGGGGGTTTTCTGCATTTAGGGATTTTGATGTGTTTTTGTGTAAACGTTACTTTAAATGATCTTACCTGCAAAGAAAAGTCTTTATGTCTTATAGGAGAGATAAGCTGAGCACAGCCAGGACCAAAGAATGTTGTTTCTTAAAACAGCTCACAAGTTCACTGTGGTTCATACTCTTTAATAAATCTATACACTACAGTCAGTTTTACATTATATGGTATTTTGGCAGAAGAAATTTGTGTCTGACATGATGACCCCTAAATGCTAACTAATGAAAAATGAATGGCAGTGTAAAGGTTTACAAAGTAATGTTTGAATGAAGCACGGTGATGTTTAATAAATTGTTTTTGTTTTAAGACAACAGCAAAACACTTTGGTCTTGGCTTTGCTCGGACGAGCTGTTAGCTCAACAGACCTGTTGAGCATAAAATCGTTTTCCTCCTAACAATGCTAATTCAGAAAGCTCTCTAATTAGGTATAATATATAAAAACTCAATTTTCCCTCCTAAAACAAAAATCAGAGTGACCAGAAAACATACTAGATGTCATCTTTTAAAACTTTGCTGTGGCCTGAAAGCTCTTTGAAACTAACAGAGGTGTCTTTTAACAGTTTTGAAAAGAAAAAAAATCTTTACAGAAACTTAATAATTGTTTACATTTATGTAAACTCATATAAAGTTGTAATTAGAAGTCACATACATGCTTGATCATTTCCAGCCCATTGCAGTATTGTTCTATTGATTTCTAGGTCACTAATCAACTTTCCCTCAGCAACACATGACATCTTGACTTCCCATTCCAGAGGTTTTAATACTGAACATTCAGAGCCTCCATGCCAAGAACAAAAGCCCAGTCTCAGCTGGTCTTGCAGGGCCAAGGTGTGTGCTGTAGCACGACCTGACTATTATCTGTGTTGGGATGCTTATTGACCTGCCAGCGTATGTGTCTTAGCTGTAAAGCTTGGCTGGAAGGCAGCGATTCCCTCTCTACATTCTCTTTAATCATGCAGAGCGAGGACTGGGGGAGACCGGGGGGGAGGGAGGGAGTCAGACTGTAAGCTTAGGCCTGCTGCATGTATCAAAGCAGGCAACCCCAGGATGCCAACCATACTATACCCACACACTGTACAGAATACACACTAACAGGCCATGTGGGTAATGAGTCTCTTCCTACTTTTGTCAATAAGATCCAGTTGTAACTGAATTTATAATGCAGCTTGTTGCATATGGAACAAAAAGCCTTTTATGAAACGATACATACAGTAGACCTGGTATTTTTAATATGCTTCATGTTTGATTTTTAAGTGTTGTTTAATTCTGAACAATTCTTTTCTCCTTCATCCCCATAAGGTGGCGGGTGTAGTGGGCCGAGCTGACCTTCTGTGTGCGCTCTTCTTTCAGCTCTCTTTCCTCACTTACTGCAGAGCTTTTAATAAAGGTACGTCTCATCCACAAGTTATTTTTTACTCATGTTTCCTTTTTTGATCAATTCTCCAGCAGCATCAAATTCTATTGAGCTGCTAGTTATGAAATGCATCCATTTCAGACCTTAATCCTAAACTGTGTGTAATCTGTTCTGGTTTAATCAGGGAGCGACAGAGACGACAGCTTTTCTGTGAAATGGGTGGTGGTCAGCCTGGTGCTGTGTGCTGCAGCAATGCTCTGTAAAGAACAAGGCATCACTGTCCTGGTAGGGTTTGATCATTTCATCCAATCAGCTGTGGAGAAGAGACATCAGCATTAGGATGAACTGAATAATCTGACATGCTGCTGATTGTGTCACATTCTATAATTGTTCTTTGAATGACAAAAATAAATGCTATATGAAGAGTAAAGGATCTCTGTTGTTGATAACCTATATGAATGTATCTCCCCTCAGGGTGTGAACGCAGCCTTTGATGTCCTCCTGATCTGTGATGTTAACGTGTATGAGCTCTGCCAGAGGCTCATCTTGAGGAAGAAACTCGATGTGAGTAACAATTCATTTTTCCTCTTCCTATCTGCTGTCATAAATCATACCTTCCTTACATGATTAATGTCACATCACACACGTTTATGTAAAGCTGTTTGAATTTAATTAGAGATTCTGATGAAGCTCTAGTCTAGTAAACTAGACTGTCAGTTTTGCTATAGTCTGGCTTGCAGGCTAATGAAGCTCTGCTTTAAGAACAGACTAAGGACAGATTTTGTTTATGATTTATGATGGGTACATTTTATTCTGACAGCTAAGGGAGATGCTGAGGATGGGTTTGCTGACACGACTGGCCCTTATGGGTCTTGGAGGATTGTTGATGCTCTATACGCGCTGGAGGATCATGGGTACAGGACCACCGGCATTCACAGAAGTAGACAACCCTGCCTCTTTTGAAGAAAATATATTTATTAGAGTGAGTATGAATTTTGGGACAACTTTTTGCCATTTATTATAATGACACAGCTTTATGCTTAATTTCTTCAAGAGCTATTCAAAGTACAGGTAGGTACTATCGTATTAACGCTATGACAGCATATTAGAGTGTTAGCATTAGTTAGAGTGAAGCAATTCAATAAATGTATTTATTATTTTTGAGGTATATCAAAATGTTCTATAACAGGATGTTTGGTTTAATCATCCTAAAGTTGGACAACTTGATCACAACATGTTGGTGTAGACTCTTATTCATCCAAGACATGGCAAAAGGGCACCTGTCTGTTCACCTGTCTTCTAAAAGGCTTCTTCAGTTCTGATCATGGGTTGGGAGTTCCAGCCTTGTGTGTCATTCTCAAACAATCACACTAATAGGGCTGTTAAAGTCTCATGAGTCACTGATGCACCCTTCTGACATCTGAGACGCTTTTATCATTTGATGAATTTGAAATAGTGTGATGGCTAAACAACAACTTATAAGTCTGGAACTTTTGAGAGGTGAAACTTCTTCAAGTAACAAGAAGAAGTCCAGTTGACTTTTTTTTTTTTAACTCTTAGAATATCTTGATCCTCAATAACACTGAAGTCTGATTGTCTTCAACTCTACTGCAAGTCCTGAAAGTGAACAAAGCTTCAAAAGAGCTGCTTCGGGCAACTTGGTTGGATTTACAATGAAGTAACTGCTCCATACACATTCAGGACTTTTAATGATGTTTTGCTTTCTTAGTAATATTAATTTATAATCATCATTAACTGTTGAAGAATTTGTCCCACTGTGCATCCTTTAAATCAATGTCACTTTCAGGACATTCTGTAGAATAACAGGCATTTACAACTGCAAACTGATCAAATCTGCACACTAATCCTCAATCTCAACATCTGACTCTTAATTTGAGGCTCCACTTTTTCTGGGTTGTACGTAAAACAGAGAAGCTGCCTTTAGACAAAGGTTTAAATACCTAAATCATAAATAATAACCATGTCTCCCTCACATTTCTATACCTGACATCCACAGAGTTTACGTTTTTACTTATTTATGTTCAAGTTTAACTATTTTCTGGTTAAAGCGGCTCTCTGGAGCATTTTTCTCTGTATCAAAGTTTTCTAAATGTTTTAAATGATATTTCAGGTCTAAACTATGATCTATGGGTTGAGTTCCACAACATCTGTCATTCTGATGAAGACCCTCCTTCCTCCTAGAGACCCCTTTCCATTTTTTCTTGCCGCCGACATTTTTCAGCCAATGAAATTCAAATTTCTGCATTCTCTCAACATGCACGCGCATCGACCAAACCTGTACCAGTAGGGGGCGCTGTCGTACAGGACGCTCCGTGCGTTTCTCTGCCGTCTCAGCCGTTCACTGAGGACTCACGGCTCATTTCTACTAAAAACCTACCCATTCCCCAGATAAAGATGGATTTATTTTTATTTTTAAACCTTTCACCTCACAGAATGGCAAGGCTTGACAGGATTACGCGTTTATTTTGGTCAGAAAGTTCATCCAGGGCCGAGTCAAGTTCAGCTTCAGAGTCCAGCAGCAGCTCTCTGCTAACAGAGCTAATATCAGAAGCAGCAGGGACAGAGAGGGCTCATCAGACCCTCGTAGTGTTGTTGGAATAAGATTGTGAACTGTGAGTGATTAAACCCTACACATTGAGCTGTACAGTTCATGTCCGAAGTATATGCGCCGCGCGCACGCGCGCACACGCGACCGGACGCGCGTGTCAAGATGTTTTGAGGAGGAGCCTTTGGACGTTAGATTCAAAAACTGCTCTCCTGATGAAATCCTCCGGAGTGCCGCTTTAATCTTTATTATTTTAACAGCCCTTTTTTTTATTGTCCGTTTCTTATGTTTCACTTCTTCCTTATATTCTGCTTCCTTTCTGTTGTGTTTTGATTGGCAGATAGTGAACTATAATTACTACTACTCTCTTAATGCCTGGCTGCTGCTGTGTCCCTGGTGGCTGTGTTTTGATTGGTCCATGGGTTGTGTGCCTCTCATTAAGTCAGCCACTGATTGGAGGATGGTGTGGCTGCTGCTGCTCTGGTGCATCCTGATAGGCTTGATAAACCAAGCCTTATGCTCACAGGACAGCCAGAGGAGGAGGTAAGCAGGCCGGACCATCTCACTTCCTGTTGATGAGATGAAGTACATCTTGTCCAGTTCGACTCAGACCAGTTGGAGAGTTTATATTCCCTAATCTTAAATCTTATTCCTGTATTGCATCACACTGCCTCACTGAACATGTTACTCACTTATGTCATCTTCCTTCCAGGACTCTGACCTTGGGTCTGGTGCTGCTGGTGGTCCCTTTTCTGCCTGCATGTAACATTTTTTTCAGGGTGGGGTTTGTCGTTGCTGAGAGGGTCCTCTACCTGTCTTCTGCTGGTTACTGCTTACTGCTGGCCTACTCACTGGGACACTGCTGCTGCCACTGGACCAAACACAGGGTAATACCACAACACTGATCTGGAGTCTCCTGGTTTAAAACTCTTTCTGAATCACATGTTTTAGGTGGTTGAGTAAAACAAAAATGCAGACAAATATGAGAAAAGCTAATATCTAAAGACTTTTCTGATATGAATTGTTGTTTATTTTATTGTTTATTAGATGTTGATGATATATCAGGTGATGGGACTAACTCAAGTATTTTGTGTTTGTCATCATCAACTTTCACCTTTTTTATGTAGCCAAATGTTTCTGCCTATGTCTTTGTGTGTGTCTTTGTGTGTTTGTGTGTGTAGTTTTAGTTAAATATCTCCTGAACAACTGGATGGATTATGATGTAATTATCATTGGATCAGTCCATAGCCAATAAACTTTTGTAGTCAACTTAATTTAAGATGTCTGTGGCAGACATCTTAATTTAAGATGTCTGCCACAGCTAATCGAGTTTAGCATATAGCAATGTTATTAAATTAGATCGATCATAACATTATTTTCAAAGTTTGACCAAATTTAAAACAGGTGTGAAAGACAGCAGGTGATTGTTTATTAATTCTGTCCCTTTACTATTAAATCAATGATCAAATCAAGCCTAAATCTCCTGTTTGTTTCTTTTCTCAGAAGTTGCTGTGTGTGATGGTGCTTGCCCTGTTGTGTGTGTATGTAGTCCGCTGTGCCCTTCGTAGTCATCAGTGGCGCTCAGAGCAAAGCCTCTTTATCAGTGCCCTGTCTGTCTGTCCACTCAACGCCAAGGTAAAAACTCCCTCTGTTCGCCTGCTTCTCTGCTTTCAGTGTCAGAGTAAATCATGGTCGTTTACCAGAAACCTGATGAGTTGATAACTTTCTCCTCAGGTTCATTATAATGTAGGAAAGAACCTGGCTGATAGAGGGAACGCTACTGCTGCTGTCAAATACTACAGAGAGGCAGTCAGGTTTGTTTGACAAACAGGAAACGACTGTATTTGCTTTCACTCAGAAAAAACAAGAAACTAAATTGCTTTGTGTTTTTTTGTTTGTTTTGTTTTTCAGGCTGCATCCGAATTACGTCCATGCCATGAACAATCTGGGGAACATCTTGAAGGAGAAGAATGAGCTCGTTGAAGCAGAGCAGCTGTTGTCTAAAGCCGTTTCTATTCAGTGTGTTAATGACACCACTCGCTTCATATTACCTGGTATCAGACTTTCATAATAACACCTTTTTTCCTCCATTTAATCTGTGCAGACCTGACTTCGCTGCAGCTTGGATGAATCTTGGTATAGTTCAGAACAGCCTCAGGAAGTTCGAGGAGGCAGAGCAGAGCTACTGGAATGCTATCCGCTTCCGGAGAAAATACCCCGACTGCTATTACAACCTGGGCCGCTTGGTGAGGTTCCTCAGCCAGCTGCTCAGATAAGAGCCTGAAACTTAGATACTAAAATATATCAGATAATTAAATATTCTTTCTGTCATGTTGTGGCAGTACGCTGACCAGAACAGACACGTAGATGCCCTGAACGCGTGGAGGAACGCCACGGTTCTGAAACCGGATCACAGCCTGGCTTGGAACAATATGGTCATTCTGCTGGACAATACTGGTAACCATACACAAATAGAATGAAACACACTAAAACTATTCTGTTTCTGAAAAATGTTTATTATTTGTAAATGTACTGTTGGTGAATGTAGGAGCCAAAAGACTTTTTGTTACAGCATTAAAATCCAAAAACACAGCCATGTTAAAAAGCAGGAAATCTAAACGGCCAACCAGATTAGACCGGAAGAGCAGGAATCAGCAATGCTTGAAATTTATGTATTAAAGCTTTTGTGCTGTGAGTTTGGAAGGCACTCTTCCCTGCCGTGTGGAGAATGCTCTGATTTCCAAACGCTCGAGCCGTTTTGTCAGAAGCTGCTCCCGCGGGGGCGGAGTCTCCCAGGAGGGCACGGGAACTGTCCAATCAGAGCCCGGTGTGTCCCTGATCAAACGAGAGCGAGTGCAGCCGTAACAGTCCCCCAAATAATTCTCCTAACCAAACCAAAAAGAAAAACCCAAAAGGTCTCATTTTGAAATTTAAGAGTATCTTTAATGGTTTTTTTTATTTTATTATTATTAGTTTTTTTTCTTTTAGATTAGACAAACTGGAGGCTGAACGAGTGCAAATTCAAGCTGTCACACATGTTGGTAAACTGTGTCTAAAGGGCACAGGCCATGACTCAGGATGGAGCTGCTGTTGCTTTGCCCTCCGTCTCTTCTTTCTCCATTTCTGGCCAGACATCAGACAGATCTGTGACAGAGATCAATAACTCAGTGGGCCCTGTGCTCAACCTTAATTAGGAGACTAAACCACTCCTCCATGTGTGGAGAGGGAAAAACACTGCTTTAGATAATCCTGACAAAAAGAGATTTGGTTTATGTTTCATGTATCAAAAGTATTTTTTTGATTTTAAAAACACAAAGAACTTTAATCTTTTTAAAAACATCCCCAGTCAGATGAAATATTAACAGGCTTTTGTTGGCTTGTAGATCTAACTATTCCATGGGTTATTGTTTATTATGAATGTCTTACATTTTTGCTAATATTTCCCCATCTTTGAGGTAACCTGGGCCAAGCGGAGCTAATCGGTCGAGAGGCTCTGAAGCTCCTCCCCAATGACCACACTATCATGTTTTCTCTGGCGAACGTCCTGGGGAAATTACAGAAATACAAGGTCAGTCGTTCAAAGCTCCAACTCAGACGTGAAGAATGAAATTAAATTCCTTGCTTTGTTCTGGGTCTCTGCTCTGAATCAGGAGTGGTAAATTTTTCTTACTCGTAAAAATAATCCAGTATTGTTTTTATTTTTAGGAGTCAGAGGGCTTCTTTCTTCACGCCCTTCGGATCAGCCCAAATGCTGCTAGTTGCCATGGCAATTTAGGTAAGGCCACTGCAATTTAGATTTTACGGTGTTGGAAGATTCTGAGCACACCAAAACTAGAATTATATTTATTCTTTCTAGCAATGCAATATTGTGCTGCTTCTCTTGAATGCATTAAATCAATAAAATTAGAATTGTTGCAGTTTCTCAGCTTAAAGGCTTCTGTTTTTTGTTTTTTCCCCTTAGCTGTGTTGTATCATCGCTGGGGAAAACTGGAGCTGGCAAAGAAACACTACGAGCTGTCTCTAAAGTTGGACCCCGAGGCTCCTGGGACCAGAGACAACTACAACATGCTGCGACGCAAACTGGACCAGCTCAAACGCAGCGCACCCTGAGGGAACCCACTGAGACCCCCACCTGCTATAAAACACATTTTTCCACTGTTTCATTTTGCTTTTTTTTATCTCACTTGTTCTAGCTTTGAACATTTTGAAATAAAGACCATGATCTGTGCCATGTGTGAAGCCTAATTTGATTTTATGGGTGTATGTTGGATACGAGTCGTTTTGTTGCCCCATTTGAAGGCCATGTGGACCTGATCCGTGGTGAACCCTGGTCTCTTTTCATCTCTGACCTCATGTTGTGTCAGCTGGACGGATCACCATGTAGGTCCACAGAACCTGGTGTGGATTTGAGGACTTTTTAATAACTTTATAGAAGATTCTAATATTGTCAGAAGTCTGTCCTGGTACCGTTGGTCTGGACGCTGTGACACCTGGATCTCTTGATGACTACATTTTGTTCTTGTTGTCCCTGAGTGTGATGGCACTCCGAGGTTCCACTCCACCTTTGCTTCCCCGCTCCACCCGTAGCCTCTGTAGTTAATCGGAGAAAGGTGTTTGTGCTGGGAAGTTTTTCTCAAGCGTCCGCAAGAAGATGAGAGGTCAGCTGAGACAGGAAACCCGTAGCTGGTGCTGCATGAAAACAGCTCCATAGCACAGAGCCTTCAAAGGGAGACAGGGATGATCTCCCCTGGGACTCACACACACACACACACACAGATCGGCTCCTCTTGAAGAAGGCCGCAAAGGGAAAAAGGCAACCCCAGTGTGAAACATCAGTCAACAAGTGTGCACCCGAGGTCAGAGTTCAACACACTTCTATTTTTTCACCTGCTTCCTACAGCTCGCAGGAAACTTTTGAAGCCGTGGCGGGCTGGTATGGCTTTGCTTTAGGGGCGGCTAAGTTTGTTTACACATACAGTACAATACACCAGTTGATGCTTTGATGCTCTGGAGATGTTACTGATACGCTCATCGGGGGGTGCTGCAGCACACACGACCATCAGCGTCCTCTGTCAATGACCTCCTCAAAATGCAACTAATGTCACCTGAGGAAATTTCCTTCTTGCTCGAGTCTGTTTTTATTTTTGCTGCTTTGATGCAAAGATTCTGTGCTAGATATACCTCATAGGACAACAAATATATAGAGAGTGCTCTGAATGTCTTGTTTTGTTGAAGAGGAATCCTGTTTCAACGAGTTTAAAGGTCAGCGTGCTGAAAGGACTGGATACGGAGCGAACGCAGACAAAAAAAGATGAAAAATGTTACAATCAGGACATTATTTTTCATCATGCTGTCGATTGGCTGCAAAACCTCCTTTGCTTTGTGTACCCATGAGTCCTTTCTTCACTTCCTGTGTGATCCTTTCATTCGGTGCCTGTAGCTGACTGGTTGCACAGCTGTGCTGGGACGCCAGTAGGGGATCCCACTTTTATCATAATCATTCTTTGAATACCTTTCATTATCATAAAATATGTGAGTATTAAAGGGACGGATTCAACATCTTCATTATCCATTCTGAATGACAAAAATCCTGCTGCCCTCGGGGGTGAAATAAAAGAAAAGATGAGATCCTGCAACCTCAGGAAGTCCTCTTCCTGTTCTTTAGGTTTTATTTGCACACCTTCTTCCTGCTTGGACATTGTAATTTAATGAAATCTGCTTTCAGATTGAATTGTTTTACCGTGCACAGTAATCAATGTGCTGGAAATAATCATTCACAAGCAAAATAATACAAAACTGAACAAGAAATTTTGAGACTGCAACGAAAATAGCTTAAAAAACACAAAAATAAAGCTATTGTGACCCTTTTGTTGCTGTAGTATTTTTAACAGAAAAACAAGAAGCAGGGAGCACTAATTTGAACCCACTGAGGGCGTTTTGGAACAGCAGGTGTGCTATTTTGCATCTGATAAGCACCACCAACAAAACCGCCAACAAAATAATAAATAAACAACATAGAGCGTGTCGAAATTTCTACATGTTCTGAAGTGAGACATGATGGTCATTTTGACTGTGTCCTGCTGGATCCTGTATCTTTATATAAGGACATTGATTCCCTCCACATAATATTTTAAGACCTGTTGTTTTTATTTAGGCATTTTATTTAAATTTTTACATATTTTTGCAATTACAATGTGTTTATTTTTGACTAATTTATTGTTCAGATTAGCTTTTTAAAAAGTTTTTGAGGCCCTACTGATTCCAGATAGCTATAGAGAAATTAAAAATGGACGTCAGACTAAAGCTTTGATGTTCGACTGTAGTTGTCCCTTGATTGGATTTCGCTGTATTTGTATGTAAAAACAAACCGAAGGCCAGTCTGGCACACTGTAACAAACCAAGTGTACATCTGTAGGAGCAGCTTTGACAGAGTTCTCATCAATGTGACAGGATGTGATCAAGGGCGGCTCTGTGATGTGTCCGCTGGGCCTCCATAGGGCCCGTGGTGTCCCTCCCCCTTGCTCCCCCTCACCACAACAACCCTAATGGGCTCTGATGGGCACCTCCATCTTGCCTGTCTAATTGATGTAAATACTGCGCATTCGAACCCGCAGCTCTTCCCACCATCCCAGCCGGCCCCTCCCTCTGTTTCTTCTAACAGCAGGGGTCAGAGGTTAGGCTGACTGAGTGATCATTAGAATGGCAGTTCTTATTAGAGGAGCAGCTTGTCTGACACCCCGACCGCGTCCTGGAGAGGGACCCACCCCGTCCGCCTCATCCAGATCATATTACATGACACAACCTGAGAGCAGATACTACCAGTGCTCCCCGACACTGTGGGCCACGAGGGCAGCGGTGGCATTTTAGCGAGGGGTCCCCTCGCCTGTCACGGCGCCTTCCTGATGCCGCTCTGTTCGTCTGGCTCCGATGCACTCTGTCATTTTAAGGAGGGCTACTGTCAGAGGGGATCGGGACCACCGCGTCTACATGCCCTGGCACTTTCAGCAGACTTCGCTGAAATCGAGCATCCAGCCACCCTCTTGAGAGTCCACAATGTCGAAATCAATGATTAATAGTTAGAGATGGGCTATAAAATGTCCAGTGTGGCCAGATGCTAGCCAGGGCTTTGTTGAACTGGTATAATGGACAAGAGGCTGCCAATTTGGCTCCTTTACAAAGCCTGGAAGTTCCCCAAGATTGATTCTGTTTCTGTGTAGCAGTGCCCTGGGGGCTGAATTTTGAGGATGCGCTCTTGTGAAAAATGTTGTCGGGTTTTATCTTCAGCTGAGAGAAGCACTGGCTACAACTGGTCACGGAAAACAAAAAGGCGGTCAATCTAATCTTTGACATTTTGCATGCAAGAGTGAAAATATAAGCCAGTTAGGGATCATTTTATTCCATCTGACATCAAGGATGGTCTCTCTGGCTGTGGATGAATCAAGATGGGATAGGAGGGAGGAAGGGGTGAGGGTGGGGAGGCTGGGATAATTTGCAGCAGGAGCCCTGTGAGACTGTTTTGCAAAACAAAACGAAGCAGCTAGACCCTTTATTGAAAAATATAGTGCAGTGAGACGGAAATTTATTAACTGGCACCAGTTAATGTGTGCATTATTCATTTCTGGTGAGCATGAAAAATGATCTAAAGAGGTTTGAAATTGCAGACGCGCAGGCTGACTGCACAGTGGCTGGGCTCGCTGGTTCGTTTCATCCTCTAGCAGGGGCAAAAAAAAGAAGGGATGGAGAGGACGGAGACAGGGGGAGGTGAGGGAGTGCAGACCCCCTTAGCCCCCTTTTTAAAAAAATATATTTTTTATTTATTTATTTTTTGGACAGTATGGCTTTCCAGTAACAGCTGTGCTTCTCTCACGAGGGGGCGGCAGCAGCGAGAGAGAGAGAGGCTGCTTGGGACAGATGGACCAGCACCACCTCCCCTCTAACCTCCCACCACCATCACCTCTCCTATTAAAAACCTCTTGCACTATTAATGCACGCAGCTGAACATATTTGTGTGAAACTAACCGAGGAAGTTCTGGAAAATGTTGCACTTGTGCGTGGATTTCCCCCCGTCTCTGTGCGCCTTTCAACCCAGTCCCGTCTCTTCTTCTGCTCCTCATTTTGCTGCAGGAAGAGGCTGTGGGCCGGAGTTGGTGCCAGTGGCATATGGCTTTCCACTGAGCTAAACATTCATACAAAAGACAAGCCCATCAGTCATGGCTGCGGCCATATGAGGGGAGAGAGCAGGCCTCTGATGAATGGTGTTTAGGACTTACCTGCTGTTAAAACATTACCTCCCAAACACTGCCTCCCCAATCCAAAATTTAGAACCAGATCATATCATAAAATGTGACCCTTGTGAGCACACATCATGCATGCCAGGTTATAGCAAATAATAAATATGCCTCCTAAACCCTTCTCCCAGAACCCCGGGTCAGGCCTTCATAGACCAATTACCGCAGAGCATCTGCTGTATGGAGGCAGCGTGGTAAAAAAGTTTGGGATGATTTTAGGCTATTTAACGAGGAGGAGAGCAGCTTCCTGCCTGCTCCAATGGCTCTCATTGCTAGAGTGAGCACGGAATGGCTCTCTCAGATTAGACCAAATTAATCCATTCTTCTGTGATTCTTTTTCTGGTTCTATGGTGAAACCAGCACGCCTTTGTTCCTCCGCGAGCCCCAGTGTTTTTTTTTTCTGCCAAATTTAACAGAAGGCTCGGAGGGTAACAGGGGTCCAGCCCAGTATCACCTTCTGGAGCAGAGCAGCTAGCAGAGAAAGACAATCAGCCTGAACCCTGCTGTCTGCAGCACAAAGTGAAAAGACTCTAATTGGGCTTTTTTTTTTTTTTTACGCTGCATTTTCCTGCAGGATTGCTGGATCATGAAAAAGCAATTAAACCTCCTGAGCTGCGTTTTATTCATTCTCGTTTTTTTTTCATGCCTTTTCATTGAAAAAGAAGCAAATTTGAAATCACTTATGTGAGTCGAGACGTATGCTTTGTTGTGATATTTTCTGCTTTCATTGGTTTTGGAGCATTAAAGGGTTTTCATATTTAGAAAAACAATGGCAGAAGTGAACAAGAAGAAAATGACAATTGAATTAAGAAAACACACACACACACAAAAACAAAGTAATTTTAGACAAAATGTCTTAAATGTATCTTAAAATCTAAGACTTGTAGTTCTCTGTGTCACATCTAGAGGCAGTGGTGACCACAAAACCTTGACCCCAAGACTGGAAGAGAAAAATGTCAAAAAAAGAGAGAAAATTTTAATTTTATATTTGAAACTTAAAGGAAAAAACACACATCTGATTCAAAACAGAACATTTTCAACTCTGGGTTTTAGTGTCTATTTTTGTGGAAATTGACTAAATGAAAAATGTTGAGTTTTAATAAATGTGCAGCAGCTTATCCAAATCTTAACACAAAAACATGAAGAAACAACATATTTTATTGACTTTTTGTTGATTTATTTTATTGTAATTTTTTTATTTAAATTAATCAGTTTCCACAGGTTTAATTGAAGTTTT